>CAUYRH010117819.1:0-10234 GCA_963574655.1 Perodicticus potto
TAAAGAAAGATGGAGACTTTACCTCTTTTGTGTTTACATGGATGGAGCTGGAACATATTCTTCTTAGCAAAGTATCTCAAGAATGGAAGAAAAAGTATCCAATGTACTCAGCCCTGATATGAAGCTAATTTATAGCTTTCATATGAAGGCTAGAACCCAATTATAGCACAAAAATACAGGGAAAAGGGAAAGGGAGGGGAGAGGTGGGGGAGGATGGGTGGAGGGAGGGCAATTAGTGGGAACACACCTACGGTGCATCTTAGCAGGGTACTGGTGAAACTTATTAAATGTAGAATATCAATGTCTTCATATAGTGATTAAGAAAATGCCAGGAAGGCTATCTCTAACAGTATGATCAAAATATTTCTGATTGTATATGAAGTAAGCACATTGTGCCCCATGATTGCACCAATGTACACAATTATGACTTAATAAAATTATTTTAAAAAATAAATAAAGGAGGACAATCAAAACTGGACACTCAACAAAAGGGAATTAACAATGTGTAACAACCAATTCAAAAAAATTAGCAGACATGACAGGAAGCAGAAAAATGTGACCCATAATCAGAAGAAAAATCAATCAAAGCAGTCAACATAAATAAAACTAGAAGATGATGTAGTTAGCAAGCAAGGGCTTTAAAATAGTTATTATAAATATATTATCCGATTTAAATTAAAATATGAAAATGATAAAGAGAGACATGAAAAAATAAAGGAAAAAAGGGAACTTCCAAAGGTGAAAAATGTAATACCTGAAGAGACAAACACACTGGGGCCAATAGCTGTCCCTACACTGCAAAAGAAAGTTTTGGTGAACTTGAAGACACAGAAATAAAAAACATCTAAAATGAAGCACAGAGAAAAAGAAATTGAACACAACTTCAGTGAACTATGGAAAAACTAGAAAATAGAAGTGAAAACCTCTAATAGCCAAGACATTACTTAGACGTCAGGAGGAATCATGCTACCAGACCTCAGATTATGCTATAAATTGACAGTGATCAAAACAGCATGGTACTGGCACAAAAACAGAGAGGTAGATGTCTGGAACAGAATAGAGAACCAAGAGATGAACCCAGCTACTTACTGTCATTTGATCTTCAATAAGCCAATCAAAAACATTCAATGGGGAAAAGACTACCTATTTAACAAATAGTGCTGGGTGAACTGGTGGGTGACTTGTAGAAGACTGAAATTGGACCCAGACCTTTCACCATTAAATAAGATAGACTCTCACTGGATTAAAGATTTAAACTTAAGACATGAAACTATAAAAATACTAGAAGAAAGTGCAGGGAAAACACTTGAAGAAATCAGCCTTGGAGAATATTTTATGAGGAGGACTTCCTGGGCAATTGAAGCAACACCAAAAACACTGGGATCTGGATCAAACTAAAAAGCTTCTGCACAGCCAAGAACACAGTAAGTAAAGCAAGCAGACAGCCCTCAGAATGGGTGAAGATATTTGCAGGTTATGTCTCTGACAAAGGTTTAATAACCAGAATCCACAGAGAACTCAAACATATTAGCAAAAAAAGAACAAGTATCCCATCTCAGTATGGGCAAGGGACTTGAATAGAAACTTCTGTGAAGAAGACAGGTGCATGGCCTACAGAAGCAGGGAAAAATGCTCTTCATCCTTAATCATAAGAGAAATGCAAATCAAAACCACTTTGAGATAGCATCTAACTCCAGTAAGATTAGCCCACATCACAAAATCCCCAAACCATAGATGTTGGCGTGGATGTGGAGAAAAGCAAACACTTCTGCACTGCTGGTGGAAATGCAAACTAATACATTCCTTTTGGGAAGATGTTTGGAGAGTACTTAGAGATCTAAAAATAGACCTGCCATTTGATCCTTCAATTCCTCTATTAGGTATAGCCAGAGGAGCAAAAATCACTTTATAGCAAAGGTATTTCCACCAGAATGTTTATGGCAGCTCAATTCATAATTGCTAAGTCATGGAAGAACCCCAAGTGCCCATCAACCCATGAATGGATTAATAAATTGTGGTATATGTAGACCATGGAATATTATGCAGCCTTAAAAAAGATGGAGATTTACGTCTTTCATGTTTACATGGATGGAGCTGAAACATATTCTTCTCAGCAAAGTATCTCAAGAATGGGAGAAAAAGTATCCAACATGCTCGGCCCTACTATGAAACTAACTTATAAGCACCCACACTTTCATATGAAAGCTATAACCCAACTATAACCCAAGATGAAGGGGAAAGAGGAGGGGGCGGAGGAGAGAGGATGGAGGGAGGGTAATTGGTGGGACCACACCTATGGTGCATTTTACAAGGGTACATGTTAAATCTTCTGAGGGTAGAATATAAGTATCTTAACACAATAACTAAGAAAATGCGGTGAAGGCTATGTTAACCAGTTTGATGAAAGTATTTCAAATTGTATATAAAACCAGCACATTGTACCCCATAATTGCATTAATGTACATAGCTATGATTTAATTTAAAAAAGAGTATATTATAAATGTCTTCCCACAAAAATAAGTGAGGTGATGGTTATGATGTTTAGTTTAAGCATTCCGCATTGTGTATGGAATCATCACAGTGTACTCTATAAATGTATACAGTTATGATTTAATAAAAATTAAGTTAAAAACAAACAAAAAAACAAAATAGAAGGGGAAGAGGCAGAAAAGAAGATTTAAATAAATAATGGGTAAAAATTTTCCAGGTTTGACAAAAACTCTAAGCTAAGGCTCAAAGAATTCCAAATCAGAATAAGTATAAAAAGAAAAAAACACAAAGAATGACAGAAAAATACACCAAAGCCAAATTCTAATTGCAATACTGAAAAGCAGTGATAAAGGGGGAAAAAATCTTAAAATCAGACGTGGGGTAGGAGGAGACATATTATGTACAAAGAAATTAAAAAGGAAAAATGACAGTAGACTTTTGTTAGGCAAATACAACCTGGAAGACAGGATGGACTTAGTTATCCTATAGTTATTATAGTTATAGTAACTTAATGATGGTGATATGTTCTGAGAAATGTGTCATTACCTGGCTTCATCATTGTGAGAACCCTGTAGAGGATATTTACACATGCAGGCTGTATGATATAGCCTATTGGACCTAGGCTACAAACCTTAACAGCATGTTACTATACTAAATACATCAGCAATTGCAACACAATGGTAAGTATTTTTGTATTTAGACATATCCAAACATTAAAAGGTACAATAAAAATATGGTATGAAAGATAAATGGTTTAGAGCTTACAGGACTGGAAGGTGCTCTGGTGAGTCAGTGAGGGAGTCATGAGTGGAAGTGAAGGTCTAGGACATTACCATACATTACTGCAAATTTTATAAACACTACATGGTTAGGCTATGCCAGATTAATTTTTTAAAAAGTAATTTTGCTAAGATATTAGGATGGTTAAGATATCACCAGGAAATAGGGATGTTTCAGTTTCATTTTAGTCTTAAGAGATCACTGCTGTTTATGTGGACATGGTTCATCATTGACAGAAATTTCATTATACAGCACATCACTGCATATGCTCTCTGACAAGAATGAGGTTCTGTCCCAATAAATCCAGCTTAAGTCAAAAGTATCACAAGCCAAAAATGTATAAATGTACTTAATACATGTATACCATGTAGCCTACATTTAAGGTACTTAGAATAATTACATTAGCTTAAAATTGGACAAAATCATCTGACATGAAACATATTCTATAATAAAGTGTTGAATATTTCATGCAATTTAGTAAATACTGTACTGAAAGTGAAAAACAGAATGCTTGTACAGGTACTTAAAGTATAGTTTCTACTGAATGTCCATCACTTTCATGCTATGGTTAAGTACAAAAAAATTAAGTTGAACCATCATAAGTGGATGATCATCTGTACATACAAAAATATCTGTCAATCCAGAATTCTCCATGAGAAAAAAAGTATTTTTCATATGGGAAGATGAAATTTAAAAATTTTTCAGAGAGACAAAAGTTGACAGAATTCATCACAGAAGACCTGTGGTATAAGAAATGATGAAGGATTTGCTACAATCAGAATTAAAATGATACCTAATGGAAACTCTTCCTCATTTGAAAATCCATTCAAAAAATAATTGGTTGTTAAAATAAAAGATAATTGACTGGAGGTAGAGGTAGTATGTGTTCCCACAGCAGCAAATAGGACAGGAAAGAAAAATGTTTGTTGTAAACACTAGAGCCATCTACCAAAAATAAAATAAAATGAAATAAAACAATAAGATGCAACTAATGAGCCAGTAAAGATGATAAAATGAAATTTCAAAACAAATTAAACCCCTTTAAATGCCTTACTTACCTCTCTATTTTCCAAGTTACATAAATAAGGCTAAGGCTAGAAAAGAAGAGACCCTGTCCTATGATCCCCCGCCAGATATAAGCACAGTGGAGGATGGGTAAGAGAGTGGGAACTAGGCCTAATGTTGCTAAATCTATGGGGGGGTTGTGGGATTTCCTTTGTTTCAAAGTACCAAAATCTAGATATGTTCACTCATTGATTCATTTATGTAAAATCTTCCAGTTTTCAAGATGTCCAACTTGATGATTTGATCTATGTATGCATTGTACAACAGTCACCCCAACTAAACTCATTCACGTATCTGTCGCCTCACTGAGACACCATCTTCTTTTACAGTGTGTATAGGTAGAACACTTAAGATGCTCTCTTAAGCAAATCCCTTACCGTCTTAAGAACTCTCAGGTATATAATACAGCACTGTCAACTGTCATCACAGTGTTCTACTTTAGACCGCCAGGATTTATTCAGCCTGTGTAACAAAGACTTTGTGTTCTCTGACAAACATCTCCCCATGTCTCCCTCCCCCAGCCCCTGGCCACCACCAGGCTATCCAGCAATCCTCCTCCTCCCAGGAATTATCCAACGGAAAATAAAATCACTATCTGGACAAGATTCCTGTGCTCCAATGTTCATTTCAGCATTTTTCACAACAACCAAGTTATGGGAACAAACTGAATGTCAGTCAGTGTATGAATAGATAAAGAAACTATTGTATACTTACAAAGGAGTATTACTTGGCCTTAACAAAGAAGGAAATCCTGCCATTTTTGTGACAACAAAGGTGAAACTAGAGGATGTCAGGCTGAGGGAAATAAGCCAAGCACAGAAAGACAAAGGCCATAAGATCAAGTCCCGCCTATATCACCCACCTACATGAACACAGCCACCCTTCTCAGCCCCTGTCCCTGCCTGGGGTGTAGGGTAGGTGCTCTACTGGCTCCCCCAACTCCAGCTACTTTTTAGGCTTTCACTACAGAGATTAAATTCCTTCAAGACTGGGCCAGCACTGAGGTTAGGTGAAACTGGGGTGCCCTCTACTGTTTTCCAGAGCTATACCTACTTAGCTTAATTTCATTCAATAAAGGGGAAATGCTAATGAAACAAATGAGAATTCAACTGATAGCCCCTTATTTCTTAGGACTAATGCTGAATTTCTTGTCAAAGCAAAAATTAATGAAATGATAATAAGTATTCTAACAAAGCGAGTTTCTATACAGTTCTGATGGTTCTTATTATTTCACTAAGCCATCTACCATGAAGTGATGATGTTATATGTTACATAAACACTTGGCCAGGAGACCATTTCATTCTGGAGTAACAGAATGGATCTTGAGACAATTTGCATCTCTTCAGTAATATGGACTGACATGAAACTGATAAAAAAAATTACCAAAAAATATGGAAAGTTTATTTTATTTTGAGACAAGGTCTTGCTCTGTTACTCAGGTTTGAAGGTGGTAGTACCATCACAGCTCACTGTAACCTCCTACTCCTGGCCTGAGGCAATCCTCCGGCCTCAGCCTCCTGAGTAGCTGGGACTACAAGCATGAATTACCACGTTGGGGCAAAAGAAAAACTTTAAACACAACCCATCAAAAGAACATATTCACTGACAGTTGATATTTCATTCCTTATTAAGAATTAATGTCCATAACTCTCACTAATACAAAAGTAACCTCTTATCTACTTTTTTTTCAAAACTAGACTGAAAAGCTATGTGTTAGTCTGTAAAGTTGGTTTGCATTATGCTGTTTAATCCTGAGTGACGAGCAGCTGTCGCTAGTAGCTAGTATTTCTAAACCCAGAATTCCAACACCTACCACGTCAAAACGATATGAAGTTGATTACAAGGTCATATTAAATCTAGTTTTTCACCATCAAGGAACATTACCAGAGTGATACATCTTTTGAGAAATTAGAAAATGAAGTAATGCATGGTTTAATTTATCCTAGAAAAACCTTTCTAATTGACATTTTTATCTAATTCCTATTTCATGAAAAACCACTAGAATCAGAGTTAATACTGTGGCTACATACACATTCAGAGTTATGCTTCTCGTGTATTTGGACGTTTTTAGGTATGTATGCCCTGTTCTGGGAATACATTTACAATTTCTCATCTTAGGAAAATTTCAGGACTTTTGGAATGTGCAAAAGTACCAGTATTTTGGAACACACTGTATTTGACATGACAGAAAAAAATGAGAAACTTCATATGCTGGAAAATTGAAGAGTTTTTCTGGAGGGGAGTTAGGAATTCGCCTTTTCTCACAACTATTCCGTTAAAAGAGACTATAAACAATGCAGTCTCACAAAAGATGTGAACAATAATGTGAATTAACCTCATCCTGTTTTCAATGGCTTTGCTTTAAACCTTGTTCGGGAGGTGTTCTTAGAGCAGAAGCACCCATCTTCGGAGTAAGACCATGAAATTCTGAAATTAGGGAACGTGCTGCGTTAGCATCCATCTTACGTGTGCTGTTTGCAGGGAGCCGTGGTTTTGCCCAGTTGTCATTAGTGCTACCCTCACCTGTCGGGAACTGTGTCACTCACACAAGAGACCGACATAATCACAAATCATTACGAAAGTGCGTCTGGCTAACTGGAGACAGCGCAGCAAATGTCGAGCAGAAGCCCTACTCAAGGAGCCCCCGCCCCTCGACCCCGGGCCCCTCACAGCCCCCGCCCCATCTATTGCCACCACAGCTTCTTGTCAAGAAACGGGATTTCGGAAAACCCCCAGAGGCATCCTGCAATTAGGCAAGGATTCATTCCAAACTAATCCAATTTTATCAGCTTTCCCTCCCCTAGCACTGAATTGCTATTTATGAATTAGGCAAAAGGGAGGCTCACGAACCAGGTTCTTTCTGAACGGATTACGAGATGAGGATACGCAGAGGTGCCACTGAGGACTGAGGAGGCACGTGGGCTGGTTAGGGAGGTGCACCGGCTAGCCCCACAGGAGAAAAGCTCTGGGAACCCCGCCTCGGTTATCACAGGCTGGCCTGGTGACACGACCTTTCCGCCTCTGGTCTAAAGAGGGGCCCCGCAGTTGTCACAGGAGGTACTGAACACGCTCCCACCGGGCCTGGAGAAACTTCAGCAGCAATATGGCCTATCCCGAGCCAGGCCGAGCCGCGGGCCCTGAGCCCTCCTCCGCCGCCGCGCCGGGCCCAGGGCGCGTTTGCTGAGAGTCTGGCGGCCTCTGCCGGAGCGCGCTGCAGAGGGCCGTTCCTCCAGCCCGGGGACGACATGTGGCGCTCGGGAGAGGTGAGAGCGAGCGCGAGTGCGCCGGGGGCACTGGGGGGATCTGCGGCGGGCAGCGCGCGGCCCCGGGCGCGGCGCAGAGCGGAGCCGCAGGGAGGCGGCGGGAGCGCGGGGCGCCCGAGCCACCCGGCCCGGGAGCGCTGGGGAAGTTCGCGCTGGCAGCATGGGGCGGTGACGCCGCACCGGCCTTCCGCCCCTGCCAGCCGGGCGACAGCAGGCGGAGGGGAAGGATGCACCCTCGCCGACGGCTCGCCTCTCGGGGCCGGCGCGCGGGGTAAGCTCCGGGCGCGACGGGCCGGGTCAGTGGGGTAAGAAGATGCGGGCGGGGTCCACGGGACCGGCTGCCCCGGCTCGGCCCGCACCCCTCTCCTCAGGGTGCCCCAGCGGCGGGCACGGCCGGGGAGGAGCTGTGGAGAGCGGGTGGGGCACCGCGGGCAGCCCGGAGCGCAAACTTTCCCCCGGCGACTGCGGGGCCAAAGCCACGCGCTGAAGAGCTGGGGAGGGGTCCTGAGCCGCGCAGCCCTGCGGGACGGGGCGCCGGGGCGCAGCGCCTCCGGCCTCGCGGGTAGGAGCGGGTGGGAGGGCACCTGCTGTCGCCGTCGGGGGAGTCTGAGGGACGAAATCGCCCACCTGGAAGGCCCCTCAGCCCCAGGGCTCCGAGGCGCGTGGCGTCCGGGCGCTGCACTCTGGGTGGGCGCGGGGCCGGCGGGGGTGTCGCGCGCGTGTCGCGCGGGCTGCTCGAGGCCAGTGGACTCCGAGCCGCCGCTGCACCGCGCGCTCCCAGCCGAGGAGGAAGGCGCTGAGTGGCGGGGCGCTCGGCTCGGACCCGGGCGGGAGCTGAGGAGGTCTGCGAGGGCCGGGAGCGAGCCGGGGAGGCCCGGGAGCGGAAGACGCTCGGCGCGCCGCTGCGGACCGGGCGGGCGGCCGGGGCTGCGGCTCCGCAGTGCAGACCCCGCGCCCACCTGCCCTGGCGCGCCAGCCCTAGCCAGCCTCCATGGTGGTCCGGGTGGGGCCGTGGGAGCGCAGCTCCTGGCGGGGTGGGGGGGGGTTCCTGGCTCGGGGCTGAGGGGCGGCAGGAGGCGCCGCCTGGGTTTCCCGCATGCAGCGCCGCGTGCTCGCCGCTTGGGCTCTGGCCCGGGTCCGGCGACGAGCCCCAGGACGCGCCCAGGCGACCACCGCGTGGCACCCTTCCCTTCTTGACAGAAGTCGCAGAGGGCCTTGGCTTTTGAGGTGGAAGTAGCTGCTGTGTGCGTCCCGATTCCAGAGTGTACGGGGGAGGGGGTGTCCCTGGGAAACGCTCCTTTGCGAATACTCGGCAAGGTGTTCGCAAATCCTGAGCACCTATTTGCGTTATGCGCATATGGAGAAATACGCGCCTTCATTCAGGTTAGGTTCTGAACCGCCTGGATTTCGACTGCGCTAATTAGCGTCCAGCACTGAACTGAGAGACTTCAGAGACTACGAACTTATTTAGTTGGGGGTGGGGGTGGGGGGCAGGATGCAGAGAAAGCGGCGGCCTCCCCCGGGCAGCTGTGACATGACCGCGATCCTGCAGAGTCTCGGTTCTTACTTGTGCTCTTTCTCCCCCTTTCTGCACACTTGCAGCGCCTTACGGAACAAGGAGTAGCTTGCTGGCTTTGAATGCGTGGCACACATTTCAGAAAGCATCAAGATCGACTTGGAGAAAGGAACAGTGATTCTTCCAAATTCATCTGCTTCAACAATTATTCTTATTGGGAATGGACAATGGAATGTTCTCTAGCTTTATCATGATCAAAAACCTCGTTCTCTTTTGTATTTCCATGAACTTACCCAGTCACTTTGGCTTTTCACAGATGCCAAGCAGTCCTGTAAAAGATGAGACCAATGATAACATCACAATATTCACCAGGATCTTGGACGGGCTCCTAGACGGCTACGACAACAGACTGAGGCCAGGGCTGGGCGAGCGAATCACGCAGGTGCGGACGGACATCTGTCGCCAGCTTCGGCCCAGTGTCCGACACGGAGATGGAATATACCATAGACGTGTTTTTCCGACAAAGCTGGAAAGACGAAAGGCTTCGGTTCAAGGGCCCCATGCAGCGCCTCCCTCTCAACTACCTTCTTGCCAGCAAGATCTGGACCCCAGACACGTTCTTCCACAACGGGAAGAAGTCCATCGCGCACAACATGACGACGCCCAACAAGCTGCTGCGGCTGGAGGACAATGGCACGCTGCTGTACACCATGCACTTGACTATCTCTGTGGAATGTCCCATGCAACTTGAAGACTTCCCCATGGATGCCCATGCTTGCCCGCTGAAATTTGGCAGCTATGCGTACCCCAATTCCAAAGTTGTTTATGTTTGGACCAATGGCTCCACCAAGTCGGTGGTGGTGGCTGAAGATGGCTCCAGACTGAACCAGTACCACCTGATGGGGCAGACGGTGGGCACGGAGAACATCAGCACCAGCACAGGTGAATACACAATCATGATGGCTCATTTTCACCTGAAAAGGAAGATTGGCTACTTTGTCATCCAGACCTATCTTCCCTGCATAATGACCGTCATCCTATCACAGGTGTCCTTTTGGCTGAACCGGGAATCCGTCCCAGCCAGGACAGTTTTTGGGGTCACCACAGTGCTGACCATGAC
>CAUYRH010117820.1:0-17221 GCA_963574655.1 Perodicticus potto
TTAATAGCTTACTTAGATGCTAGTTATCATTTTAAATTATTTTCCTGTTAACCATTTCTATACCTGTAAACATATTTTCATAAACAAAATTGAAGGAAAATAGAAAAAAATTTTAAAACACAGACCAAGAAACAATTGCAAAATACAGTTTTAGCTATTACCTCTAAATATAAAAAACAAAACTGCCGGGTGGTGCCTGTGGCTCATTGAGTAGGGCGTGGGCCCCGTATACTGAAGGTGGCAGGTTCAAACCAGGCCTCCGCCAAACTGCAAAAACAGAAAAGTAGCCAGGCGTAGTCCCAGCTACTCGGGAGGCTGAGGCAAGAGAATCACCGAAGCCCAGGAGTTGGAGGTTGCTGTGAGCTGTGTGACGCCATGGCTCTCCACCGAGGGCGATAAAGTGAGATTCTGTCTCTACAGAAAAACAAACAAACAAAAAACAAAAAAACACTGCCAAGATAATAAATGTAACTATTCTAGTAAGAATAGCTAATCCGAATACTCTAAAAATCTTTAAGGTATTATAAATACAGCAGAAGTTATAGACTACATCTTGCTTAAAGATGTTCATTAATTTGATCTTTCTAAAAGACCAACATCTCAAAATTTATTAACATGACAATACCTGATTATAGAGTACATAAGTCTCTAACTTCAGCCCTTAGCCTATCACATAATAACACAAAGTCATATTTTTTTACATAAAAATCATGATCAAGCTATTTTGTTGCCATTTTTGGCTGGGCTAGGTTTGAACCTGCCACCTCCAGTACATGGGACTGGTGCCCTACTTGAGCCACAAGTGCCTCCATGATCCATCTATTTTAAAAATAATCTAATTGCTCTCAAGACAAGTTTCTCATAAAGTACAAATTTAATCACATGTGATACCTCCAAAGAATAAGATTATTTTGAGATTCTCTTTGGATTCTAAGAATAGACATTTTGTCCATTTTTAAATACGCTAATATACAAAATTTAATAGTTCAAGGATTCTTTCAAAAATTTTTCTAGGCTAAAGAGACTAAAAAAGACTAAAAAAAAATTATTAGTGTATTTGTATCAGAGTAGACCATAGACAAAGAATACTAGTAGAGATAACAAAGACATTAAATATAAATAAAAATATATTTCTAAGTAATGCACAAACATAAAAACTACCTAAGCAATAAATGATGCAACTTCAAAACATATTATAAAGAGCAAAACTTAATAAACATTCAGAAAGAAAGCTGCTTAATTCTAATTGGATATTTTAAAATATATCTCTCAATAGATGAAGTAATAAATATATAAAAAGATGCAAAGGCATTGAAATAAAGAACAAAACTAACTTCACCTATTAGAGTTATTAAAACATTCTGCTTACCAACTGAAGATGTTTTTTCAAGTGAACATATGAATTATTTCAAAATATATCTATATTATTATTTTTAATCATTGAGATAAATTAAAATTCAATGTTATATAATTCCAATCATTAGAATTACTAAAATAAAAGAGCAGCAATATCACTTTTTTTTTTTTTTTTTTTTTGCAGTTTTGCCTGGGGCTGGGTTTGAACCCACCACCTCTGGTATATGGGGCCAGTGCCCTACTCCTTGAGCCACAGGTGCCGCCCCAGCAATATCACATATAGCAGAAGGTACAAAGCAATCATAGCTCCCCTATACTGCTGGTCTCATAATAAAACTGAGCATATGATAAACTTACCCAGCAATTCCTCTGTAAGAGTTTATTCAAGAAAAATGTAAGCATTTTTATTTTATGAAAAGACTTGCACATGTTTGAAATTGAAGAACGCTATTCAAGAAGGTAATTGAATTATTATTCAAAATAAGAAAACATTTTTAAAAATCAATGAAAAGAAGGACAAATAAAGGAAGAAAAATAGCACATGGTAATATAAGAATTGGAATAGTATGCAGCCATTAAAATAGGATAAAATACTGACATGGGTTAGAACATGAATGTATCTGAACACAAATTTGTTGTGTAAAAAACAACTATATTTTTAAAAGTAGAATTAAACTATTCCAGCAATATTAATTTCAGTATCAGAAAAAAACATGGTTATTCGGATAGAAATCAGTAAAGTGTCTGGCTCCAGGACTAAAGAGAAGAGAGAACGGCAAGTACCCGAAAGGATGGAGAGTCTCAAGAGAAAACTGAAGTCTATTAGAAAGGTCAAATTAACATCCCAGTAATTAAAAATTATCTAAAATTTGAGAACTCAGGAAATGTGTTTACCACTTTAAAATTAAAAAAATAAGCCTTGAAATATGGAAATGTAGGAGAGAATGAAGAACATCAAAATGATAAACCTGAGAATAAATGTAAATAAATACCAACTGTGCAAAGCAATAATCATTAACACTTTGTTAAAGTTAAAATTATATGTAGTAATAAAAATCTAGAAAGCAGTAATGTAAAAGGTAAGAGATGGGTAAATGGGGTATAAAATTTCTAATGTTCTGCCATTTATATACAATGGTACATTGTAAAATGATTGCTATTAGTTTAAAGCTGTGGTCCCCAGGCTTGGCGCCTGTGGCTCAACAGGCTAAGGTGCCAGCCATGTATACCTGAGCTGGCGGTTCAAATCCAGCCCGGGCCCACCAAACAACAATGACGGCTGCAAACAAAAAATGGCCCGGCGTAGTGGCGGGCGCCTGCAGTCCCAACTACTTAGGAGGCGGAGGCAAGACACTCGCTTGAGCCCAGAAATTGGAAGTTGCTGTGAGCTGTGATGCCACAGCACTCTATCCAAGGTGACAGCTTGAGGCTCTGTCTCAAAAAAAAAAAAAAAAATCTGTGGTCCCTAACCCCAAGGCCGCATACTTTATGTAGCTTATTAGGCCACACAGCAGGTGAGCGAAGCTTCATCTGTTCTTACAGCTGCTGCGCATCATGTGTACTCCTCACGGCCTGAGCGTCACTTCCCATCAGATCCTCAGCAGCACTAGAATCTCACAGGAGGGTGAACCCTGCTATAAACTGTATAAGGAATCTAGGCTGCCTGCTCTTTATGAGATTCTAGTGCCTGACTATGTGAGGTAGAACTGAGGAGGTGATGCTAGCACTGGGGAGCAGCTGCAAATAGAAATTATCATTAGCAGAGTTTGTGCAGAGACCATAAGAAAATAAATCAATTGCCTGAAGACTCATCTCAAAACCCTATCAGTGAGTGGCAAGTGACAATTGAGTGACATCTGTGGCAGGCTTTGTAGTAGAAACACACTTGTAGTATCACTGTCTCCCTCATCCCCAGAGGGGACCATTTAGAGCTTAGCGATCCCACTGATTCTGCAAGATAGTCAGTTGTAAATTATTTCATTATATATTACAATGTAATAATAGAAATAAAGCACACAATAAATTTAATGCACTTGAATCATCTCAAAACCATCACCAATACCCCCAGGCTGTGGAAAAAATTGTCTTCCGGGAAACCAGTCTCTGGTGCCAAAAAGGTTGGGAAATGCTGGATTAAAGAAATCAAGGGTGAAGAAACTATAAATAAATAAATAAGTAAATAAATAAAATTATATAGCATATAAATAATAAAATAATAAAACTGATAAATCTGAATAGTACAAAGAAGAAAAAATATACAGATGAAAAAATTAAGAAATCAATGGTACTGCTGAGAAAAACATAGGGAAAAACTCCATCTTTATAATTATGTTCAATATAAAGGTACTACATAAATCCAAGTAAAATTTAAAACAGCTACATGGTTAAAAATAAAAACTTACTTGTATATTATTAAAAATATGCATTTTTAAATATGCTGGAAAAAAAGTAAAAGGATATAAATAATATATTATGCAAAAATTACCTAAAAGAAAACTAGCATAAGTATAGTAATACCAAAAAAAAAAAAAAAAATTAAAGCCTGAAGCATTACTAGATATAATATAGAATATTTATTAACTACAGAAGTTTAAACCTAACAAGGAACTGCTAAAATTCTAAATCTATATGTACTTAATAGTAGCTTCTTAAAGAAAAAAACTTACAGAAATAAAGGAATAAATAAATTCACTATCATAGTTGTAGATTTTAACAAAAATCTGTAATAAATGTTACAACAACCATACCAAATAAAATTTTATTTTATTTTATTATTTTTGTTTTTATTTTTTGCAATTTTGGCCAGGGTCAGTCTTGAACCGGCCACCCCTGGTATATGGGGCCTGCACCCTACTCCTTGAGCCACAGGTGCCATCCAATGAATAACAATTTTAAATAACAAACCTGGTAATGAAATTCTAATAAATGACATGTCTAAAACATTGCCACAAATTTAATGGAGTTTAAAGTCTTTAAAATACACATTGAATATTAACCAAAAGCAAGTTTATACTGCTTAATAAAAGAAGCTTTAAAAATGTTATAAGATTGGTGGTGCCTGTGGCTCAAGGAGTAGGGCACCAGCTCCATATACCAGAGGTGGTGGGTTCAAACCCAGCCCTGGCCAAAACCAGCAAAAATAAATAAATAAATAAATAAATAAATAAAAATGTCATAAGATTTTAAACATTTGTATCTTCTAATAAAGAGTACAGGCACAACTCAAGTAGGTAATTATGATTAGAAAAACACGAAACACTGTGAATCTTCTAAAATTAGAAAAGATTATGATTTTAATGATAAGAAAGTGCATTATATAAAAGAGTGTAGTTTTCAGCTAAAATAGCAGTACAGGGAAATGTATAGTTCCAAATGCAAATATTGGAAAAGGAAAATGCTGAAACTCAGAGATTTACCTTCTAACTCCCCAAGCAATGAAATGAAAACCATTCTAAGTGAAGGTACTGCAAGAATGGAAAACCAAAGACCACATATACTCACTACTAAATTGGAACAAACCAGTGAGCACACAAGTGCACAAAGGGAAGTAGAAGTCAGTGAAAAGCAACCAGGAGGTAAGGAGAAGAAGGGGAGGGGACTAAACTGACTAATGTGTACTGTGAGCACTATTTGGGTGATAGACAACCTAAAGCTAGGACTCAAGCATTATGAAAATGAACCAGGTAACCTAAAACATTTGTGTCCCCTCAGTATTTTGGAATTTAAAGTAAAACTGATGTTAAAGGGAAAAAATCATTTTATCAAAAAGATAGAATTTCACATTTTGGTGCAATCCATGAGAAATGAGCTTTTATGAATGACATGGATCAATGCCAGATAAGATTAGTTCAAATACTAGTAATTAAAAAACAAACATTTGTTTCCCGATATGTTGTTTTTCCAAGATGATTTTTTATTCTAAAATAAAAGTAGGATCAGTTTGACATTTTCCTATCTTGTTTAGGTAGCACGGTAACTTAATTATGATAGCTTTATATTGTTTTCAGTACTCTGATAGACTATGAAAAGTCTTTTCTTTTTTGTGATTGCCATAGTTTGTTTTTTTTAGGTTTTCTTTTTTTTTTTTGAGACAGAGCCTCAAGCTGTCACCCTGGATAGAGTGCTGTGGCATCACAGCTCACAGCAACCTCCAATTCCTGATCTCAAGTGAGTCTCTTGCCTCTGCCTCCCAAGTAGCTGGGACTACAGGCGCCCACCACAACGCCTGATCATTTCTTGGTTGCAGCCGTCATTGTTGTTTGGCAGGTCCAGGCTGGATTCGAACCCGCCAGCTTAGGTGTACATGGCTGGCGCCTTAGCCTGTTGAGCCACAAGCACCGAGCCAGTTTTTTTTTTTATTATTATGAATTTACATAGAATTAGTATTTCATTTTCTTTAAAAAATATAAGCCATATGGGATGTAATCATTGTGTTGTATCTATGAATATCTACATTGCTTATATTAAATTTTTATTTTAATATGTTATTGGCTAAAATATTCTAATAGTTTGTAAGTAAATTTTATAACTATCTCATAACAGAGAATGTGCCATAATTTTCCTTATTGTCAGTATCCTTTTGAAGTACTGGTATTAAAGTGATTCTGGCCTAATAATAACAAACTCACAAAACATCCCTCATTATGATATTCTCTGGAAGACTTTATATAACCTTGATGTTATTTCTGCCTTAAATATTTGGAAGAATTAAATAATGAAGCTATTTGGGCTTCTATATTTGTATATATACATGAAAGTTATTAACAATGTATTGCATTTCTTTAATAGTAAGTAGACTATCAAGATTTTATTTTTTGCTTTTTGAATAACAATTATTTTAAGTGTCTATACATTTAATCCAATTTGTCAATTTTTCAAATTTGTTACCGTATTTTTTTTTTTTTTTTTTTGTGACGGGCGCCTGTAGTCCCAGCCGCTTGGGAGGCTGAAGCAAGAGAATCTCTCAAGCCCAAGAGTTGGAGGTTGCTGTGAGCTGTGATGCCATAGCACTCTACCTAGAGTGACAGCTTGAGACTCTGCCTCAAAATAAAATAAAATAAAATAATTAAGTCAAATTAAAATATTCTTATCCAGGCTCCGATTTAATTTTACAGCCCATTTGCAGAGGAAAACTGAACAGTATAGCGAAGAAGAGTGGATGATGAATGGAGAAAACGCCCCTCCCATACTGGTGAGAGTCCGTGTCCCTGACTAGCCCTTCACAGCACCAGCCAGGCCACCGGGACCAGCCTTGGTGGTGCTGGGCTCTGGTGTTCCAGCCACCATCTGGGAGCCCAGTGAGGCTGCGGGACGCTGTGAGACTTCCTGAGCACCCTTGGAAAGTCCCCTGCCATCCTTCTGTAACTTCCCAGGCTGAGGGTCAAGGAGTCCTCTCCCCATCAGGTCAGCTGGGTCAGCAGTTGGCTAAAATCCATGTAGCAGCGCTCTCACTCTTCTGAAAGCCAGGACATGTGTTCAAACTGAAGTCAGCAGGATGGGCTAGAGCAGCCGCCCTCCTTGGACCTACTTGGCGACTTTCTCCCCTGGGACTCCTCTTTTCTCTTCCTGCTCTTTGTGCCGGTCCACGAGGCCTTCTGGAAGTGAGGGGTCCTCCTCTAGGCTGCCTGGGCTTCCACAAATGCTTCATAGGTAGATAGACGTTTCCTCAAATGGTCTGGGGCCCAAAAGTTGGACCATATCATTCTTATCTAATACTTCTTTTCCTAACAGTAGAGCAGCCTTCTCCACGCCAGCTTTTTTTCTATGAGAAGAGCTGCTGTTCTTTTGTAAGCTTCATTAGTGAGTATTCGCACTATATCATCGATCCGTCTTGCAGTGGCTTCACCGTAAGGTTTCTCCAACACCGTGTCTCCCTGGCAGCGAAGTGTTCCCAACCTTTTCATTCATGCCAAACTGAATAATCCGAGCATATGCACTCTGCAGCACTATTTTTCAAGTCATCTTGAGGACCAGTTGTAATTCTTCCAAAGAAGATTTCTTGGGAGACTAGGCCCCTGAAGTCTTGCACCTCCCGTCCAGGAGCTGCTCTTTGGCGAGTAGGTACTGCTCTTTGGGGAGGTAGTGTGCGTAGCCTAACCCCTTCCCACGAGCGATGATGGATGCCTTTGAGATAGAGTCTGCGTGCTCCAGGAACCAGCCGGAAACCGCGTGTCCTGCTTCATGGTAGCCAAGGTCTTTTCCTCAGGCTGTAGAACCTGAGGTTTTGTTCTCTGAGCCACCAATCACTCCCTCGATTGCTTGGTCATAGTGTTTCTGATTTATGGAATTTGGCAGGTGCCTCACAGCCATCAAAGCAGCTTCCTTGCAGACATTAGCAACATCATCTCCTGAAACCCTGGAGCTAAGGATGCCAGTTTTCTGGCCAGTTTCTCTTTCTCCAGGCTACTGTCCAGTTTTAGAGGTCAGAGATGAACTTTGAAGATGGAGGCTCTTCCTTCTCCACGAGCAGCGGATTGAGGGTGTTCTCCTGCTCACTCTACCCTCCAAAGTTGCCTCTTCCTCACCACATCTATTTCATCCATGAAGAGAATGCAAGAGGCATTCTTACCAGCAAGGGCAAATAAGTCTCGGTGGTCCCTGGCTGGACCCACACCAACAAACATCTCCAAAAACTCAGGGCCACTGCCGGTGAGGAAGGGAACATTGATTTCTCCGGCTGTGGCCTTAGCCAGGAGTGTCTTTCCAATGCCTGGAGCACCAGTGAGAAGGGCACCCTTTGGGATTTTTGCTCCTAAGTCTTGATACTGCTTTGGGTTTTTCGATAAGTTCACAAATTTCACGATCTCTAGCTTGGCCTCCTCACAGCCAGCCACATCTTTGAACTACACATCTATGTCATCCTTTAAGAACTTGGCAGTGGTTCCTCCAACACTGAAAAGTCCGCCCATCCCTCAGCCAGACGCCTGATGCCAGCGGGCCCACTTCTCATGGTGTCCAGCAGGAAGGCGGTGATGAGCGCCCTGGGCAGCATGCTCAGGACAAGTGACCCGTCACTTTCAGCAAGGTAGACAACAGGCACGCTGTTTTCCCCTTCTATGTCCAATTCTTGTAAAATTTCCAGATTCTGCTCAAAAGCCTCTACACTGCCAATATTAAACCAGACGTTATCGCCCATCAACAGGAGTTTTTCCAGCTGCAAAAGTCACTCGAACAAAATGCTTCTTGACAACTTCCAGTCTGTCTACTACTCCTGTAGAAAGATAATTATTGACAAAGTCCTTCCAAGTAATTTCTCTCCCAGAGCTCTTGAACAGAAAGAAAAGCATGATTTCACTCCAACACAGCATGGTCCAGAGAAATCCTGAAATCCTTGTCGTCCCATGGAAAGTCACCGGAATCAAACCTTCTGGAATCTGGACCACCAGCAAGAAGCATCTTTGTTGCCACCTTGTTGTCCACCACTTGCTTCTCCGGCAGTGCGTGGGGTAACAGGTGACTTTGATTCTTTTTTTTCTCCCATAACTTGTTTAGGTTCACTAGTTTTTTTCCCATTTTTTTCCATTAGGAAAGTATTTTCCCAATCCTTTTGGAGGTCAAGAAAGCAGTCTCTGATAACTGCCAATTATATCTGTCAAAAAGAATTTCTCGTGGCTGTTGCTTGAGTTGTCACATATTGATAAAGCATGAGGAGGTGGAGCTGCTGTTTGGGGCCCAAGCTGCCACCAGGCCCAAAATTTAACTGATAAAGTTCATTATTATTTTTTTAGAGGAGAACATCTCTGTGACCTTGATATGGGCAAAAAGTTCTTAAGCATGACACTAACCATAAAAGACAAAATAATTTACTGATTTAAATTGAAAATATTGACCTCTGTTTCCTCGATGGAAAGTAAAAATGTAACCCATAGAAAGAAGAAATATATTAATATTTACGGTAGGTAGATGGACAGATAGATGATGACTAGGTAGGTGTTATGTAACAAGCTAGCTAGTTAGATAGAGATGTGTTTGACAAAAATCTCATTTGCAGAAAGTATGAAAACTACTACTATTAAATAAGAAACCTGCTGGCAAGCTCAATAGAAAAACTAGGCCAAAGGCTGTCGCAGACACTTTAAAATAGAATATCCCAATTGCCAAAATATCACCAACTTCATTAGCGATACATGAATTATAAATTGTAACTGAAAGGAGAAACACACATACACAGCCCACCTCCCAGACAGCTACAAAAATGTGTGTAAAATACAAAATGGTGGTGAGAATATGAAAAAGTCATAACTTTAACACACTGTTACTGGGCATATAAATTGACACCAGCACTTTGTGAAATAGTTGAACGTCTATAGAACCAATGTCTCAGCAACTACATTCCAAGGTTCATTCCAGCTGATAGTCATATAGCTGTTCACCAAAATGCGTGCAATAAAATTTTCCCAACAGCAGAATTCATGGCATTGTTGAACTAGAACCTACCCAAATGCCCAATAAGAAAAGGATAGAAGAACAAATTGTGCTATGTTCACACAATAAAATATTTCACAGTTATGAGATTAAATGAAGCATAAGAAAACATAGCAAAAGAAATAAATTATACCGATACAACATTGAGCAAAAGAAGCCAGGACAGGACTGTGATGATCAGTTTTACATTTCAGTTTACTAGGGTATAGTCCCCAGCACTCAATCAAACACTAATAGTACACTTGTTACTGTGAAGGTATTTTATAGAGTCCGTCATTAGTAGACTTTAAGTAGGAGGAAGGTTTCCTGGATAATCTGCATGGGCCTGCTTCGATCAGTGCACTGTGGTTAAGAACGGAATTGAGGCTTTCCTGGGGAAATTCTACCTATGGACTGACATTTCAGCTCATGCCTGAGAGTTCCAGTTTGCCCTTCATAACATCTTCACCAGAGGATTTCACACATACCTAGCCAGCATCCACAATCATGTGATTCTTTTGCAATAAATCACTTGCACACACATAGGCACACACAGACATACATACAGAAACACTGGTTTTGCTTCTCTGCTTGCAACAAAATGTATCTGGACTGATACAATGATTCATTTTTACAAAGTACAAAAGTGAGAAAAACCCATCTATGCTATTTAATATCAGGATAGTTGCTATCCTTGGTGGAATGTAGTAGCAGGAAGAAAATAGGGACATTCAGGATTGTTAGTAAGGTTATATCCTTTTATGTTGATGCTGGTTACATAAGTATTCACATTTTTAAAATTCAGTGGGCACCAAGCTCATTTACTATATACACTTTGCCACTTTTTTGTATGTCATAGTTTAATAAAACAGGAAGAAAATGAAAGACCTGGTATTACGAGAATCTGGAAAGGACCAAGATGAGCGAAGAGTGATTCAGACTTCTTAGTAGGGCACACTATCCAGATGTTGATATAACCAGTGAGATGGTGCAATGAAGCTGTTTCTCTGAGTGTTGAAAGAATCTGGAGGCTGGAATCAACTGCCACTGCTAACACATTATAAAAAGAGGAAGAACAAACTAACGTATTAAAGAAAATCTCTTTTCTCCTTCTATTGTTGTCCAATATTCTTTTAGTGTCTCCTATTTTCAGGACCTAATAGAAAGCTATAAGTGAAAGAATCTGGACAGACAGTTTGCATTTGGAGCTGAGAGGTAATAGTCAACAAATAATTCCAAATGACCTAATAGAGTTGCTATAAAAATGAGATAATGCATTTGAATTTCTTAGCCAGTGTTTGGAAAGCTTGTATACACACAAAGTGATAAGTTTTTGCACATAATATTATAAACATTGTCTAAGATATATTGGATGTACCTTAAGATAAATTATTTGGGCAGGTAGAACACATTAATTTCAGTGGATAGGTACAATTGGCATTCCAAGAGAGAGATCTGTAAGGAACTCATGAGACAAACCATTTACCAAGATTGTAAGAGAAAAAAAAATGGGGGTATGAAGCCTATTACTTTAATATCCAATGAAGGTCTTTAAAATACTAAACTCCCAGGCTGGGAACGGTGGCTCATACCTGTAGTCCCAGCAGTCTGGGAGGCTGAGGCGAGTGGATTGTCTGAGTTCACAGGTTTGAGACCAGCCTGAGCCAGAGTGAGATCTCGTCTCTAAAAAATAGCCAGGCATTGGCTCGGTGCCTGTGGCTCAGCGGGCTAAGGTGCCAGCCACATACACCTGAGCTGGCGGGTTCGAATCCAGCCCGGGCCTGCCAAACAACAATGACGGCTGCAACCAAAAAATGGCCAGGGCGCTGTGGCGGGTACCTGTAGTCCCAGCTACTGGGGAGGCAGAGGCAAGAGACTCACTCGAGCCTAGGAATTGGAGGTTGCTGTGAGCTGTGATGTCACAGCACTCTATCCAGGGTGACAGCTTGAGGCTCTGCAAAAAAAAACAGCCAGGCATTGTGGTGGGCACCTGTAGTCCCCACTACTAGGGAGGCTATGGCAAGAGAATTCCTTAAGTGAAAGAGTTGGAGGTTGCTGTGAGCTATGATGCCAAAGCACTTCACTGAAGGTGACAAAGTGAGACTCTGTCTCAAAAACAAACAAACAGAAAGCTAAACTCCCATTCTAATAAGAGTTACATGCTTACTTATGAGTCATCAGTCCAATCCTTCAGAAATGATGATATGTTATAATCAGTCTGGCTTTAATCATTTATTTATGCAATTCTTGAATCCTGTTAAAATAAAAGTATGATAAAAGATTTTGATGATTTTCAAATTCAGGATGGTAATACATAACAAAAGAATTTTTGGATAATATGGCTACTATTCAGTTAAGGTTACTACAGAAGCAAACAACTCTTAAATCTTAAGAGTCATACAATGAACCAATGTTTTATTTCCTTTCATTCTGCATGTCCCCTGTAAGTCCACAGGAATGTAGCAGAAGAAAAGAAAGCACGACTCTTAAAGATTTTTTCCATTAAGTGAAACAAGTTACTTTTATTTGCGTTTTGTAAGACAAAACAAATGCCATGGGCAAATTTGATATCTGAGGAGCAGGAAATTGTAATTGTCTGACAAGGGGGAGGCAGTGAATATTTTGAATGGTATTGTCATCTGCCTCATCTGCTACACAGTTGCACTCAGACGATTCATAACTGATTTACCAATTTAGGATCTAAATTCAGTTAAGAGTCGAGTAATTAAGAATCTGATTCAAAGTTCATGGATGTATTATAGATTCAAATATAATTATTTCACAGAAGATGGGTTAGAAAGTCAAACATGGTACATTGTAAATTGTGCAAAGGGTAAGAGACACAAAGAAAATAGTTAAAAATGGAGGCTAAAAAAGTAAACCTAGATTGAGTAGAATGAAAATTTTAAAAGAAAATAGCAAGTTATATTAGCAAATTGGTATAAGAGGAGGTCTCAAGACTATCATGCCACAAAAACAAACATTTGGCAACATCCGTGGACAAAGTTATGCCTTTGAGACTTTGGGGATACAGGTAACAGGTTACACAACACTGGTTATATCCAAGCCCCAAAATTGCCTCTTTGAGAAGCCAGGCTCACTCATAGCTGGCAGGTCAACAAATAATGGTACTGGTCATGTAACCCTGTACCCCTGTGGACTTAACTAGGGGCCCATTTGTCAATGGTGCTGGTATCAGCCACTTCCACTAAACTACTTGGGAGCAGCCATGCCTGTGTGTCCCACGTAACAAGGCCTGCATCCATTGGACTGAATTGTGGTCCATGAAACAGTTCCATGACCCTGCTCTAGTCTCGTTTTGTTTGGAGGCAGTCCTGACCCTTGGTGGGAGCCATGACTCTATAAGCTCCAGTAACAAGACTGCTAATCATGGATTCAATGTCAGAGCTATTCCAGCTACAGCTTCCAGCTCCATTTCAACTTGACTGTGATTCTGGAAAAAGTCTCATCAGCTAAAAGATGTTTTCACGTGCAAAAACAAGTCTGTCAAGATTGAAATAGATGTTGCTTCTTTTTCTTTTTCTTCCTTCCTTCCTTCCTTCCTTCCTTCCTTCCTTCCTTCCTTCCTTCCTTCCTTCCTTTCTTTCTTTCTTTTTCTTTCTTTCTTTTTTTTTTTGAGAACAGAATCTCACTGTCCTTGGCAGAGTGCCATGGAATCTTAGCTCACAGTAACCTCACACTCTTTGGCTCAAGAGATCCTCTTGCCTCAACCTCCTAAGTAGGTGAGACTACAGGTGCCCACCGCAACAGCTAGCTATTTTTAGAGACCAGATCTCAGAGGTCTCCTGCCCTGAGGCGATCCACTCTCGGCTTCCCAGAGTGCTAGGATTACAGCCTTGAGCCACTGATCCAGCCTACAATTTGTTTCTTCAGATGCCCAGACACAAATACAGTCTTCAGACCATAACAAATCCAGCAAATCTGACACCAAGAAAGGAGACTGAAAAGCTCCAGTAACTCACTGCAAAGACATGGAGATCCATGAAATACTTAACAAGGGACTAGAAGAGAATATAGATAGAAAACGAAATAAAATTAGGAAAACAGTACATAAACAAATCACAGTTTTTAAAAATAGAAACCATCCAAAAAAAAAAAAAAGAAGTTAAGTGATGACTCCATACTAAACCTCAGAGTCAAAGGATTCTGTGATAGACATACTCTTATCTGACAATGCGAATGTTACTTTTTTACATTATTATTATTATTATAATTACTGCTCAATATTTCAATGCAGCAATCATCTGATTTCTTTCCTGAATGTATTTATCTTTGTTCTTTATGAGGTTTTCGTTTCTATTTCTAGTCCGTATCTTGCACTTTGTTATTGTTATTAAATTTTAAGCCTTTTTAATTTTGTGAAGGCAAAAAGTGGAAACCAAAACCAAAACAGAAACCATGGGCTGGGCACCCCCATATGCTCCAGGGCTGGTGTGTTTGAACCTAGCCCAGCCCTGCTAAACAAACAAACAAAACAAAACAAACAAAAAAAAATCCAGGTGTCATGGCAGGCACCTGTCGTCCCAACTACTAGGGAGGCTGAGGCAAGAGAATCACTTAAGCCCAAGAGTTTGAGGTTGCTGTGAGCTGTGATGCCACAGTACTCTACTGAGGTTGACAAAATGAGATTCTGTCTCAATTAAAAAAAAATGAAAACATCAAAAAAGAACCAAATAGAAATCCAGAAACTAAAGAATACCATGACTGAACTGAAAAATTCAATGCAGAGCTACAACAGCAAACTCCTTTATGCAGAAGAAAAATTAGACAATTGAAAGAAAGATCATTTGAAATTATTCAATTAACGGAACAAAAAGGGGGAAAATGAACACGAGTGAAGATAGCCTGCCTGACTGACGGCACATGACGTAAGCCAAAATACACTTACATAAGTTGCAGAAGGAGCAGAAAAAGAGGTAGTGGCAGAAATCTTATTCAAATAAGTATAAAATTCACGGGTAAAGGTAAGTACATAGTCAATATTATAAAAATTAGAGTCCAGAATATTTTAATTTTGCAATACTGGTGCATATGTTACTTTTAAATTTAGTGAAAAAGTTAAAAGACAAAAGTATTAAAAATAACTAGAGCACAATAATTTGTTAATAGCTACACAATATAAAAAGATGTAATTGTTACAACAATAACATAATATTTAAGAGAATAGCAATAGTATGGTTTTTATACTATTAATGTTAAGTAGTTTTCTCTTTAAAATAAACTGCTATAACTACAAGGTGTTTTAGGGAAGCCTCATAGTAATCATATACATAAAACTATAATCAATATACAAACAACAAATAGAGATTTACTGTAAGCAGAGCAGCTTACTATGCTCTTTGGTAGCATTTTACTCACAGTAAAATTGGACTCAATTTTCTCGAACCATGACATTGCTTTGTCAATTAAATTTATATGATATTCCAAATACTTTGTTGTCATTTCAACAATGTTCACAGCATCATCAACAGAGGTAGATTGCATCTCCCCAAAACACTTTTTCTTTACTCATCCGTAAAAAGCAACTTTTCACCTATTCAAGCTTTATCATGAGATTACAGCAATTCAGTCACATCTTTCTTCACTTTTAATTCCTGTTCTCTTGCCATTTTCACCACATCTACAGTTATTTCCTCCACTACATTATTGAACCCTTCAAAGTCATCCACGAGAGAGTTGATATCAGGTTCTTTCAAACTCTTGTTAAGATTGATATTTTTAACTTCCTCTCATGAACTATAAATGTTCTGAATGGCATCTAAAACAGTAAATGTGTTCCATAAGGTTTTCAGTTTACTTTGCCTAAACAATCAGAGGAATCGCTATTGCTATAGTCTTACCAAAGGCATTTCTAAATAATGAAACCTGAAAGAGAAAATTATGTTTTAATCCATGGGCCCTAAGTGGATGTTGGATTAACAGCTATGAACATTGTGCTAATATTTTTGTCCATCTCCTTCAGAGCTTGTGGGTGACCAGATGCACGAGCCTTAAGGTTTTCAGGATGATAAATGAGCATTGGTTTCAACTTCACCAGGCATGTTAACTCCTAAGAAACAGAGGCATCTCCTTCAGATTATCATATTTCTGAGAGTAAAGTTTCTTGTAACATTCATTGAGGATTGTTTGAATGTCTGAAGAGTCTGTTGTTATTTCATCTTTATCATTTCTGATTGTTGAGATTAGAGATTTTACTCTTTTTTTCCTGATTAGGTTAGCTAAGGGTTTATCTATTTTGTTAACCTTTTCAAAAAACCAACTTTTTGATTTATTGATCTGTTCTATAATTCGTTTATTTTCAAGTTCATTTAACTCTGCTCTAATTTTGGTTATCTCTTTTCTTCTGCTGGGTTTGGGATTGGAATGTTCTTCCTTTTTCAATTGTTTAAGATGTCCCATTAAGTTGTTAACTTCCTCTCTTTCCACTCTCTTGAGGAAGGCTTGCAGTGCTATAAATTTCCCTCTTAGGACTGCCTTTGCAGTATCCCTGAGGTTCTGATAATTCATGTCTTCATTGTCATTTTGTTCCAAAAATTTGGTAATTTTCTTCTTCATCTCGTCTATGACCCAGCTATCCTTCAGCATAAGGTTATTTAGCTTCCATGTTTTTGTATGAGTATGCAGCTTCCTGTTATTATTGAGTTCAACTTTTATTCCATGATGGTCTGAGAAGATGCAAGGAATAATTTCTATTCTTTTAAATTTACTGAGGTTGGATTTGTGACCTAAGATGTGATCAATTTTTGCGTATGTTCCATGGGGTGCTGAGAAGAAAGTGTTTTCAATTTTATTAGGATGAAATGTTGTGTAGATGTCTGTTAAATCCAGTTGTTGAATGGTTAAGTTTAAATCTAAAATTTCTTTACTTAGCTTGTTTTTGGAGGATCTAGCCAACACTGCTAAAGGAGTATTAAAATCTCCCACTAGTATGGAGCTGGAGGAAATCACGTTACTCATGTCTATTAGAGTTTTTCTTATAAATTGAGGTGCATTCTGTTTGGGTGCATAAATATTAATAATTGAAATCTCATCATATTGAGTGGTACCTTTAACAAATATGAAATGTCCGTCTTTATCCTTCTTTACTTTGGTTGGTTTAAAGCCTATTGTATGTGCAAATAAGATTGCGACACCTGCTTTTTTCTGTTTTCCATTTGCCTGGAATATAGATGACCATCCCTTCACCTTGAGTCTAAATTTTTCTTTTAAGCTAAGGTGAGATTCTTGTGTGCAGCAGATATCTGGCCAGAGTTTTTGTTTTTTTATTTTTTTTATTATTTTTTATTATTTTTTATTGAGTGATAGCTGTGTACAATAATTCAGTCATAGGGTACAGTGTGCGGGCTTCACATACAATCGGAGATATTTTTATCAACCTGATTGATATAACATTCATGATATTTTCTCATTTACTATGTGAAAACATTTTTGATCAATATTT
>CAUYRH010117822.1:0-26994 GCA_963574655.1 Perodicticus potto
GACCCGCCTAACAACAATGATGGCTGCAACCAAAAAAACAGCCGGGCGTTGTGGCGGGCGCCTGTAGTCCCAGCTACTTGGGAGGCGGAGGCAGGAGACTCGCCTGAGCCCAGGAATTGGAGGTTGCTGTGAGCTGTGATGTTATGGCACTCTATCCAGGGTGACAGCTTGAGGCTCTGTCTCAACAAAAAAAGAAAAAAAAAAAAAGACTCTGTCTCTACCAAAAAAAAAAAAAAAGAAAGAAAATAAATAACAGCATTTTTTTGGGGGGGTTGCAGTTTTTGGCTGGGGCTAGGTTTGAACCCGCCACCTCTGGCATATGGGTGGGGCTGGCACCCTACTCATTGAGCCACAGGCGCTGCCCCACAGCATTTTTTAATACATATTCTATCACTTTTTTTTTTTTGTAGCGACAGAGTCTCACTTTACAGCCCTCAGTAGGGTGCCGTGGCGTCACACAGCTCACAGCAACCTCCAGCTCCTGGGCTTAGGAGATTCTCTTGTCTCAGCCTCCCTAGTAGCTGGGACTACAGGTGCCCGCCACAATGTCCTGCTATTTTTCTGTTTTTGCAGTTCGGCGGAGGCCGGGTTTGAACCTGCCACCTTCGGTACATGGGGCCGATACCCTACTCCATGAGCCACAGGCACCGCCCTCTTTTTTTTTTTTTTTTTTAAGACAAAGTCTCAGTTGCACTCAGTAGAGCCACATGACGACAGCTCACAGCAACTTCAAACTCTTAGGCTTAAGTGATCCTCTTGCCTCAGCCTCCCAAGTAGCGGGGCTGGGACTACAGGTGCTTTCCACAACGCCTGGCTATTTTTCTGTCATTGGCATTATTGCTTATCTGGGCCGGGCTGGATTTGAACCCGCCAGGCTCAGTGTATGCAGCTGGTGCCGTAACCACTGTGCTCGGGCCAGGCCCAATCTGGGTACTCTTTTTTTTTTTGCAGTTTTTTTTTTCCCCGGGTCTGGCTTTGAACCCGCCACCTCTGGCGCCCTACTCCTTTGAGCCAGAGGCGCCGCCCAATCTGGGTACTCTTGTTACTCTGATTTTATAGGTAGGAAAGCTGAAGCTTAGTGTCCAAGGTCACATCGCTCTCAAAAGGCAAATCTGGGACCCGAGTTTGGGCCAGTGCTGCAGGCCCAGGGCTGTATCTCGCCACCTTGCTGCAGCAGCAGCTGCCAACCATGGATGCCCAGGCCTGACAGACATGAGGGAGCGTGGCCACTTTGAAATATTCCCCAGGATCCTAAGGGCAGGGGTGAGTGGCAGCTTGTGTCAGAGGGAAGGAGCCTGGAAAGGCTCTTCGTCCCTGGTGACAGCCACCCTTATTAAATCTGTGAAACAGTATGTCAAAACTGTAACAGATGAGGACTATCCTCTGAGAAACCTTGTCAACTCACTTAAACATCCTGGAGGCCTAATCCAGAAGCTCTAGTTTACTGATGACCATGTTTTCCAAACACATATGTAGAAAGATGAATTGAAACCACTTAACATAGTTGTCAATGCACTGATGATCCTGTAAACCTAATGGCTGCCAAGGTCAGGTCAGATCAATTCGTTCAATTCCAGACATTGACTGATCATTTCCTGTTCTGGGAACCTCAGTCAACAGATGACTCACGGTTCAGGGCAAGGTCTGTCAATGAGGCCCCCAGGACCTGCCTGAGAGGCACTGGTAGATGAAATAGGGAAACTAAATCAAGAATTCTGGCTTTGGGGATTTCTGACCAAATTGAAAGTCTACAGAGCAGTGATTGAAGACCAACCAGAATGTCACATCTATGTCTTGATCCTTTTTTTTTTTTTGAGAAACAGAGTCTCACTATCGCCCTCAGTAGAGTGCCGTGGCATCACACAGCTCACAGCAACCTCCAACTCCTGGGCTTAGGCGATTCTCCTGCCTCGGCCTCCCGAGTAGCTGGGACCACAGGTACCCGGCTATTTTTTTGGTGCTGTTCAGCCGGGGCTGGGTTTGAACCCACCACCCTCGGTATATGGGGCCGGCACCATACTGACTGAGCCACAGGCGCCGCCGTCCTTATATTACCAAATGGGTCACATCCTGTTTCTTCATCATTTCATCACCTGAGAGCCAGCTCAGCCATGATGGAGCAAGACAACCAGAATGTGCTGGAATATGGCCAGAGCTGAGGCAGCGCTGACCACTGCTTGTTCATGGGCTTATCCCACAAATATTTATTAAATGGCTACTATGTGCAAGGTGGGATGGCGGACACAAAGGTAAACATGGCAAGGTGGTCTCGCCAGGTAGAGAACAGGTGTAAAGGCTATTCCCGTAAGAGTCATGGGAGTGGGCCAGCCGGACCTGGCCACAGCAGCGCAGGCAGAGAAGCAGCCTCGGTGAGACAAACTGTGTGAGACAGCATGACAGGACACAGAGGCAATGGCTGCAGACCCGCCTGGCATGCAGTGATTGGGAATGGAGTGTCTCTTCTGGAATAAAGGAGTTAAGCAAACTATGATTCCCAGAAGCAGAAAAGCAAACACCAGGCTTTCTGAAAATGGCTGCTATGACCACAAACCAAAAGACAAGACAGTTTCACGTTAGTTTCTGGGCTCCACCTGTACACACCGGTGTTTGCATCAGCATTACCTTAGAATAGGGACAATGTTGCACAAGAGAAATTAGTTTAAAATGTTGTTGTTAATTCAACACAAATAAAACATCTTTATGGCTTGGCGCTGGTAGCATAGTGGTTACGGCACCAACCACATACACGGAGGCTGGCGGATGCTAACCCAGCTGGGGCCAGCTAAATAAGAATGACAACTGTAACAAAAAATAGCTGGGCCTTGTGGCGGGCGCCTGTGGTCCCAGCTGCTTGGGAGGCGGAGGCAAGAGAATCACTTAAGCCCAAGAGTTGAAGGTTGTTGTGAGCTGTGATGCCACGGCACTCTACCAAGGGCAACGTAGTGAGACTATTTCAAAAATAAATAAATAAATAAAATAAAATAAAGATAAAACATCTTTATTCCACTGCCAGAAAAAAAAGCTCAATAAACAGCAAAATTTCTGAAAAATTTCACTCGCATGCCATGTATACAGATAATAGTGCTTCAATCAGAATCCTACTTTCTCTCACTGCCTGGCTGAGAGATTTGGGGCAAATTACTGGATTTGTATTTGTGTCTTTACTTGGAAATTTGTAAATGGCATAATAGTCCCCACTTCACAGCATTAAAATGAGGACAGGGTGAGGTGATGTGGTGAAGCCTTTGTAAAGGTCTAGGCCACAGAGCAAGCATTACACACACATATATGTTAGCAATATTGTTACTATTAAATCCCTATGTCGAACTCAAAGTCAGACCAATGTTCAGCCTGGCCATCTTCTTTTCACTTTATCTGTCCTATCCCTAGAGATACTTTTAGGTGATCATCTACTTATTACATAATCTTTTAAAAATCTTTTTATTCTTGGCTCGGCGCCTGTGGCTCAATGGGCTAAGGCGCCAGCCACGTATACCTGAGCTGGCGGGTTCGAATCCAGCCTGGGCCGGCCAAACAACAATGACGGCTGCAACCAAAAAATGGCCGGGCGTTGTGGCGGGCGCCTGTGGTCCCAGCTACTCGGGAGGCTGAGGCAAGAGAATCTACTGAGGGCCATAGAGTGAGACTCTGTCTCTACAAAAAAAAAAAAGGTTTTTCCCAGTGATCTGGCAATGTTTTATTTATTTGTTTGTTTATTTTCATTTTCTGGAGACAGAGTCTCACTCTCACGCCCAGGCTAGCTCACGGCAACCTCAGACTCCTGGGCTCCATGATCCTCTCAGCTGGGACTACAGGTGCCCATTACAACACCTGGCTAATTTTTCTATTTTTAGTAGAGACAGGGTCTCACTCATACCAAAGCTGGTCTCCAACTCCTTTGCTCAAACAATCCACTTACCTCGGCTCTCCCGAGTGCTAGAATGACAGGCATGAGCCACCATGCCAGCCCTTGTCAAAGTTTTAAAAACCAGGATATTTTACAACTTCTCTTGAAAACCCCCCACAGGGCCGGGTTGGGTGGCTCAGCCTGTCATCCTAGCACTCTGGGAGGCTGAGGCGGGTGGATTGCTTGAGCTCACAAGTTCAAGACCAGTCTCGGCAAAAGCAAGACCCCATCTCTACTAAAAATAGAAAAACTGGGGCAGTGCCTGTGGCTCAAGGAGGACAGCAACGGCCCCATATACTGGGAGTGGCGGGTTCAAGCCCAGGCCCGGCCAAAGCTGCAAAAAAAAAGAAAAACTGAGGCAAGAGGATTGCTTGAGCCAAGGGTTGGAGGTTGCTGTGAGCTATGACACCATGGCACTCTACCCAGGTGGAGAAAGTGAGACTCTGTCTCAAAAAAAAAGAAAAATTTTTCCTGTAACTCTACGAACATGAAAAATAAAACACATAAAAATATGAAAAAATATAGATGATACAAAGTAGCATAATTAGTCCTTGTCCTAAAACAATTTACAGAATTTTTTTTTTTTGAGAGTCTCACTTTGTCACTCTTGGTAGAATGGAGGTAGTGTGGTGGGCACCTGTAGTCCCAACTACTTGGGAGGCTGAGGCAAGGGAATCGCCTAAGCCCAGGAGTTGGAGGTTGCTGTGAGCTGTGTGACACCACAGCACTCTATGGAGTGCGATAAAGTGAAACTCTGTCTCTACAAAAAAGAAAAATGAGCAGGGCAGTGTCTGTGGCTCAAAGGAGTAGGGTGCCATCCCTATATATTGGAGGTGGCGGGTTCAAACCCAGCCCCGGCCAAAAACCGCAAAAAAAAAAAAAAAGACTGAATCTCACTTTGTCACCCTTGGTACAGTGCTGTGGCGTCATAGCTCACAGCATCCTCAAACTCTGGGGCTCAAGTGATCCTCTTGCCTAGGCCTCCCAAGTAGCTGGGACCACAGGTGCACAACACTGGGATATTTTTTGTTGCAGATGTCATTGTTGTCTTAGCTGGCCAGGACTGATTTGAACTCGTCAGCCTCGGTGTATGTGGCTAGTGCCCTACTCACTGAGTTACGGGTGCAACCAACACCTGGATATTTTTAGAGATGAGGCCTCCCTTTTGCTCAGGCTGATCTCAAACCTGTGAGCTCAGGCAATCCACCAGCCTCAGCCTCCCAGAGTACTAGGATTACAGGCATGAGCCACTGTGCCTGGCCAGGGATTGTCTTCTAATTGTATCTTCAACAACAACTGTAAAAGGTGCCCAAGGAGTCTCAGCGCCTGTGGCTCAATGGGCTAAGACGCCAGCCACATACACCTGAGCTGGCAGGTTCGAATCCAGCCCGGGCCCGCCAAGCAACAATGACGGCCAAAAAATGGCCAGGCGTTGTGGCGGGCGCCTGTAGTCCCAGCTACTTGGGAGGCTGAGGCAGGAGACTCGCCTAAGCCCAGGAGTTGAAGGTTGCTGTGAGCTGTGTGACAACATGGCACTCTATCCCGAGGGTGATAAAGCGAGACTCTCTCTAGGGGGATGAGGGTGTGGTGGGGTACGTAATACAAAAAGGAGTGAGCAGGGCACTGGCCCCATATACGGAGGTTGGCAGGTTCAAATCTGACCCCGGCCAAACTGCAACAAAAAAATAGCCAGGTATTGTGTTGGGCGCCTGTCGTCCCAGCTACTTGGGAGGTTGAGGCAAGAGAATCACCTAAGCCCAAGAGCTGGAGGTTGCTGTGAACTGTGATGCCACAGCACTCTACTGGGTGACAAAGTGAGACTGTCTCTTAAAAAAAAAAAAAGGCTCGGAGCCTGTGGCTCAACGGGCTAAGGCACCAGCCACATACACCTGAACTGGCGGGTTCGAATCCAGCCTGGGCCCGCCAAACAACAATGACGGCTGCAACCAAAAAATGGCCGGGCGTTGTGGCAGGCGCCTGTAGTCCCAGCTACTTGGGAGGCAGAGAGCCTAGGAATTGGAGGTTGCTGTGAGCTGTGATGCCACGGCACTCTATCCAGGGTGATAGCTTGAGGCTCTGTCTCAAAAAAAAAAACAAAAAAAAAACTAATCCAGCCTGGGCCTGCCAAACAACAATGAGGGTTGTAACCAAAAAATGACCACGTGTTGTGGCAGGTGCCTGTAGTCCCAGCTGCTTGGGAGGCGGAGGCAAGAGACTCACTTGAGCCCAGGAATTAGAGGCTGCTGTGAGCTGCGATGTCACAGCACTCTATCTAGGGTGACAGCTTGAGGCTGTCTCAAAAAAAAAAAAAAGGAAATAGGGTGGTGCCTATGGCTTAGTGAGTAGGGCGCTGGCCTCATATACCAAAGGTGGTGGGTTCAAACCTGGCCTCCGCCGAACTGCAAAACAAAAAAATAGCCAGGTTGTGAAGGGCGCCTGTAATCCCAGCTACTTGGGAATCTGAGGCAAGAGAATCACCTAAGCCCAGGAGTTGGAGGTTGCTGTGAGATGTGTGCCGTCATAGCACTCTACAGAGAGCGATAAAGTGAAAATCTGTCTCTACAAAAAAAAAAAAAAAAGGAAATAGCTAGACTTGTGGCGGCACCTGTAGTACCAGCTACTTGGGAGCCTAAGGCAAGAGAATCACTTGAGCTCAAGAGTTTGAGGTTGCTGTGAGCTGTGACACCACAGCACTCTACCCAGGGGACAGCTTGAACCTGCCTCCTTCAGTATATGGGGCAGCGCCCTACTCGCTGAGTCATAGGTGCCTCCCCAAGGGACAGCTTAAGATTGTCTCCAAAATACATAAATAAATAAATAAAATTAAAAATAGTAATGACCATTTATTATCTATTTGTGCCAGCCATTTTACGTATATTTAAAGGTAACAAATACATGGATAATACTTACAGGTAGAAAATTCAAACAACATACTAACACAGAAAAAAAACAAAAAGAGTCTCACTCTACAGGAGCCCAGCACAATGCCAGGCTATTTTTAGAGACAAGAGTCTTGCTTTGGCACAGGCTGGTCTCCAATCTGAGAGTTCAAGCAATCCACCCACCTCAGTCTCCCAGAGTGCTGGGATTACAGGCGTGAGCCATCGCGCGGAACCAAAAAGCCTTTTTCTTTTCTTTTCATTTGTTTTTTTGAGACAGAGTCTCACTGTGTTACCCTCGGTTGAGTGCGGTGGCGTCACAGCTCACAAACCTCAAACTTTTGGGCTCAAGTGATTCTCTTTCCTCAGCCTCTTGAGTAACTGGGACTACAGGCGCCCGCCACAACGCCCGGCTATTTTTTGTCGTTGTTGTTGTAGCTGTTATTGTTTGGCAGGCCCAGGCTGGGTTCAACCAGCCAGCTCTGGGGTATGTGGCTGGTGCCCTTGACGCTGAGCTACAGGCTCCAAGTCCCAAAAGCCTTTTTTTTTGGTAGAGGCAGAGTCTCACTCTATCGCCCTCCGTAGAGTGCTGTGGAGTCACAGCTCACAGCAACCTCCACCTCTTAGGCTGGAGCGATTCTCTTGCCTCAGCCTCCCAGGTAGCTGGGACTACAGGCGCCCGCCACAGCGCTGGCTAATTTTTGATGCAGTTCGGCCGGGGCCGGGTTTGAACCCACCACCCTCGGTATGTGGGGCCGGCGCCCTACTCGCTGAGCCACAGGCGCCGCCCCCAAAAGCCTTTTTATTTACTTCCCCAACCTTGCGCCCCTCCCCAGATGTTACCAACATCACCCAGCTTGGGGTGCATTCCTGCAGAAATAAATGGGTAAACAGACATCTCCAAGCCTGCCACACGTATCAGATTAGCCCCATTTCACAGGTGAAGAAACTGCAGCACGGAGAGGCTGGAGTATTTATTCTTCGAAGAACACAGAACTGGCAGGTGCTAGAGCTGAGATTCAAATCCAGATCAGTCTGACTCAAAGGTCAGCGAGCTTCTGCTAAGTCCTCAATATAAAATTTTATGGATGAAGAAACCGAAGCTCACAGAGGTCCCCAGCAACCAGAACCGCACGGTTCGCCGCCCAGCGTGGGAGAGCAGGGGAGACCGCGTGGAGGAGAGGACCTTAACAGACGCGGATCCGGGGTCGCTCAGGACTATCGCCATCCAGGGCGCAGCCCGCTCTCGGCCCCGCGGCTGTGCGGGCCCCCAGCCTCAGGCTTACCCAGCCCGGTGGCGGGGCCGTCCCGCCGCCTTCGCAGAGCGGGTCCGGAAGCCCAGGGCGCCGAAGTCTCGGGCCCCGGGCGGGCTCGGGAACAATGCCCGCGAGCGACAGCTGCCTCGGAACCGGGATAGGACCGTCTGGGCTTCTACCTCTCTAGCCGTCCCGGGGCGGCCGGCGTGGAAGGGCTGCTGAGGACCGCGGTCCCCGCGTGGGTGGCCCTGGCGGGCGGCGGCTGCGGGGTCAGCCGCCCCATCCCTGGGCCGCCGAGGGGCGCGTGCCGGGCGGGTGGGGCGCTGGCGGGGGCGGGGCGCGAGGGCGGAGTCGCGGCCGGAGGCGGCAGTGTCCGCAGCCAGTCTCAGCGGCCGAAGTGGCCGCCGCGGAGCGAGACTCCCTCGAGAGTGCAGAAGGGTTAACCGGCCATCGGGGGCGCGCAGAGCAGGTAGGGACCCTCGGTGAGTCCGCGTCGCGCCGCCTGGATAGGTACTCCCCGGGGTCCCGTTAGCCTACCCGTCCCGCGAGCCCACGTCGGCCCCGCTCCCTCAGCGGTGCGCTCGTCCCCCGCCACGACCCCATCTCCGGCTCTGATTGCCTCGAAAGATCTTCCAGCCTTCGGGTAGAATTCCTGGGGAGGGGGTCTGATCCCTTGGAACTCTGGCCCCATTGCCCGAGGCGGGGAATGAGCCAAAATTCCTACTAAGTCACATAGTAAAATTGGAAAACACACTCTAGACTTCCCTGCGCGCTCCAACTCCTCCCACCCTCCTCCTCTGGGATGGGGCTCTTGGAGGGCGTGTACTCTCAACACCCCATCCTCACTCCTGGGGTTGTGGATAGGGCTGGAGGGATGCAGGTGGGTGTCCTTGATCCAGCTCCAGCCTGATGGTGGAAGAGGTTGACTAGGAAGAAAAAGACACCTGTTGGGATGGTCCTCCGGGACTCTGCAGTGGAGGGCTCTAGGAGGACAGAGGAATTCTGACCAGGACAGGGACTCTCCACCCGAGCCCAGACACATACTGTCCAACCCCCTCCTCCCCAGCAATGCCCCATTTCCCAGAGGTGAGTCCCTCCAGGGCTGAAGGGGTTAGCCCTGTGCAGGTAGAGACCTTGATCTTCACTGGCCAGTTGGGTGTGTGACCAGGAGGAGCCCAGGTTTGTCCATACCAGGGTCCAGCCTGGCACCAGAGCACCAGTTCTGACCTCTACTTTCCTCACCCCAGGCAGTGAGAGACACCAGATGAAAGGCATGAAAAGGGGTGAAAAGCACAAATGTGTATTGTGTTCCACAGAGGAAGGGGGTGTGGGCCCCCTGCCCAGCTGTGCAGGGGAGGGTGGGGTGGGACTTTTCCAGAGAGGGAGCCAGGCCTGGCCTGGGCCCCAGGAGCTCACGTCACCCCCACCCCTCACTTCTCCAGGGAGCTGCCAAAGCCAAACCCGGCCCAGGACAGGATTATGTGTACTGGGTAGACCCGCAGAGAGGAAGCAAGGAGAAACCTGGGTGGCAGAGAGAAGCAGAAGCAGAGAGGGATTAGAGAAGGGACCCAGCACGAGAAGGAGCAGACAGTGACCCCTATCTCTCCTTCCCTTCAACCTCAAGTAACAGAGTCAGGCAGCAGACTGAAGGTCTGGGTGGAGCTCAGGCCCTTCTCCAGAGACCCTGGTTTCTTTCTCCCATCAGGGCAGACTTGGGGACTTCAGTGCCAAGCCCAACCTGGGCAAGAAATGGCCATTAGCAGTCCCTTCCCCAACTCCAAGCAGCCAGTGTGACCCTGCACATGCTGGCTTAGCCACTCTGATCCCTTCCTCAAATCCCCATGCCCTGGGCTCTCAGGGAGGCGAGGAGGGGAGTGGAGCTCAATATCCTTACCCTTCCTTGCCTCTGTCATTTTCCTGTCCCTGAGCCGGCCCACCTCTGCAATGACTCCTTGCATTCCTCTCCTCGGAGCCTTTCAGATCCAACAGAAATAGTTCTTTTTTTCCTGGAAAGCAGAAGTTAGAGCAAGATGAGGAGTGAGGGTGGGAAGAGGATGGGTAGAGAGAATCAAGCTTTGAGGCCAGGGAGGGTTGCAGGCCACACTCCCTCAGTGTCCAAAGCTGGACTTCAGGATGGACTGGCTGGCTCTCCAGAATGTGAGGCCCGTGAGCAGGGAGCAAGGGTGGCTCCAGCGGCACCTCTCCTTCCCAGGTTTCCTGAGCCCTTACAGGTGTGCAGGAAACAAGCCCTTGCTGAACCAGTGCTGGTGGCTGGCACCCAGAGGGGAGGTTAAATCGCTGATTTCTTCTCTAGGGCTTAAAGCATTTAGTTTATCCCTTGGCCAAAAAGTGTCTGAGGCAGGCAGAGATGTGCCTGCCTGTTCCCTAAGCTTAGCTAAGAAGAGGAGAAGCTGGGAGGCAGGTAGCCACAGGGATAGCTGGGAAGGTCTAATTTCTGGAAAACCCAAGGGGTATCTTGTCAGATCCTCAGAAGGGGTGTCTGGCATATTCTAACCCCAGCCTCCCTCCTCAACTTTCTAGTTACCTGTTGGAGGGCAGGAAGGGAGCTGGATGGAAAACCATCCTAGGAAAGAGCCTGTGTGTGCCTGAGTTAGCCCAGAGCAGCCTCTAGGTGGGAATTAGGGAGGAGCTGAGAAGCTCTTACGGGATCCTGGGGACTGTGAGTCTTAAATTGGGAGGCTGAGGTCAGACCCCACCCTGTAGCCTCTGCAGATGAACGAAGGCAACATTCCTTCCTGCTCCTACCCTTGTAGCTTCACAAGGGTGATCCATCCTCTCTGAGAGGTCCACCGAGGAGTCATCCTTCCCAGCCAGAGCCTAGAGTGGGAGCCACCAGGCTTCTGTCCCTGCAGCGTGCACAGTTCCTCATCCAAATGCCCAAGTAGAGTTTGTGTCCACTCCCCTCCTCCCCAGCCCTGAGACAATCCAGGAGGAGTATGGAGAAGTGGGTGAGCAGGTAAGTGGGGCACATGGGTGGAGGAATAGCTCTGCCTCTGAAAGTGAGGGAAAGGGGACCACTGGGAGGAGCAGGGGAAGTGGTGAGCAGCTCCTAATTTCTGAGAAGCTGTCAGGAAGTGGGGTGCCTGCTTGGGGAGGGAGCAGTGTCGCAATGCCTCCTCTGGGTCCAGTCTGACCCCGCTCCTGCCTCTGGCTTGCAGGCCCCAGCTGTGTCTGATGCTACTCCTGTCCTTCCCTCAGCTCTGCCTGGATCTGGAACTGAGCTCTGGACAGGTGAGCAGCTGCTGCCTGTCTGTGATCCCATCACCCCCCCAATCTCCCATAACCTCTCCAGGCCACACCTCCATTTTCCAACACCCTCCACTCACACTTTGCCCACCCAGCCTCTTTGCCAGCTCTCTCCAGAGGTCCAGCCCTGCCTCTAGTATTGAATATGACCCTGGGCCAGTAACGACTCCTTGAGCCTCGATCCCTGGACTGGATAAGTACTCTGTACAGTTCCCTCTAAGATTACCCTAATTTTGTCTGACCTTTTTCTCTCTATAGGTGTTGTCTGGACAGTCTCTTCTTCAGACCCCTCCGGAGGAGGGCCAGAGCCCTGGGGGTGTCTGGGGACCTTGGGACCACTGGGCCTCTTGCTCCCAGCCCTGTGGGACAGGAGTGCAGCACAGGACCCGGACATGTCAGCTTCCTATAGCTCAACTCCATCCAAGCATGCCCCTCCCTCCCCAGCCCCCAAGACACCCAGAAGCCCTCCTCCCTCCGCGTCAGAGACCCAGACCCCAGACTTTCCGAGAAACGATCCCCCTCTACAGGTCACAGCCTCGGGAAAGGGGAGGCCCATTTCGAGGCCCTACCTCCCAAATAGGGAGAGAGGAGACTCAGGAGACTCAAGGGGCCAGGAGGTGAGGCTTTTGAGGGAACAGGTAGGCCCAAAGGGTGGGGCTCAGAATGAAGGAAAAGGGTGGAAAGGACACATGGCTTAGGAACACTTATCTTTGGTACCCAGAAGTAGACTGGGGACACAGGGCCAGAGATGGCCAGAGCTGTGACCCCATGTCTATAATACCTTCTCAGGTCCCGAGGTCGAGACCCCATCAAGCCAGGAATGTTTGGCTATGGAAAAGTGCCCTTTGCATTGCCACTGCATCGGAACCGCAGGCAGCCCCGGAGGCCGCCCAGATCTGAGCTTTCCCAGACCTCTTCTGGAGGGGAGGAGCCCCTTCCATCCCCAACTCCAAAAGCAGAGCCAACCTCTGCAAACCACAGGCCCCAAACTCAGCTCCCTCCTACAAAACTGTCTGCCCACACTCCATCCCCTCCAGCAGAACACCTAAGCCCTGAAACTGCTCAGACAGAAGTGTCCCCCCAGACCAGGCAGTCCCCCCAACAGCCCCACCTTGGAGCCAAGGCCGCTGGCACAGAGCCCACCTTGCCCACTCCCTCCTTAACAGAAAGTGGTTTCTTCCATGCAACCGTTCAGCAGAGAATCCAAAGTTCTCAGGGTTGGGCCAGTCCCCAGGTATCAGGGAGACACTCTGATCCTTCCCCTTCTGTATCTCAGGGACGGGGCTGGCAGAGGCAGGGGCCTTGGAGACCTGGGGGGAATCTTCATGGGCGCAGGCAGTCTGTTCCTCACCACTCAGATGGCTGGTTGCCTCTGCTGAGTGCCGGCCCCCACTCCAGCTCCCTGTGGAGCCTCTTTGCTCCCAGTAGCCCTGTCCCAAGATGTTCTGGGGAAAGTGAGCAGCTGAGAGCGTGCAGCCAAGTGGTGAGTTCTTTCCTGGACCCCCCTCCCCCACCCAGGTTTCCACTTCTGCTTACCTGACACTAAGTCTGGGTCCTCAGCTTGACTGGTCTGGACCTGAGGGAAAGGGCCTGGGTATCTGACCCCTCAGGGTAGGGGCCTCAGAATTCTTCCATAGACCTGACTTCTCTCTTGCTCCCAAAGTCAGTCCTGACCCACACCCCTATTCCCTCCCCAGCTCTGACTACTTTGTATCCCCCACTTCAGCCCTGCCCCCCTGAGCAGCCTGACCCCCGGGCCCTGCAGTGTGCAGCCTTTGACTCCCAGGAATTCATGGGCCAGCTGTACCAGTGGGAGCCCTTCACAGAAGGTGAGGTTTCTAGCTCAGCTGCTGAGCAGGGGAGGCTGAGGATTGGGAGTAAAGAGGAGAAGGAGACACTCGCTTACTCCTGGCCCTGACACATTTCCAGCCCCCCTGTTCTCCATGTAGGCCCTTCTTTCTTTCCCTAGGGCAGGGGTGAAGAGACTCAGCTCAAGCCTGAAAAGGGGAGGGGCTTCCTGACAGGACCATTATAGCCAATATATGGTCATGGATGGTCAGCCTAGGAGGGGGAGGGAATTCACTTTGTCTGGATTCTTCAGGAAGAAGTCCATCCCTGGAGGTGGGGTAGATGTTACACAGAGGTCCATGGTTGGAGAGATGCTCCCCAGGGCTGACAGCAGGGTGGGGGTGCCATGGATCCTGGGTGCTGTTGTATCAAGTGTTCCCAAGTTACCATCCACTTAGTTTTAGGCCCATGACAACTTGATCCAGGACCAGCCCTCATGAACTCTGAGCTCACGTAATCATCAGTGTCAAGGATCTCTCCTCTTTCAGTTCAGAACTCCCTTGATGTTCTCAGTGACCTCGGTTGACTTGACAGCTTTCCACACTCTGGAGTTGTCATGTTCCTTCCATCCACAGTGAGCTAGTGCTCACAGCTCATCCAGGCAAAGCTGCTGCCAGACCTTCCCCCCACGTGCCCCAGCTAACCACCCTCTATCCTGTGCCTTAGTCCAGGGCTCTCAACGCTGTGAACTGAACTGCCGTCCCCGTGGCTTCCGCTTCTATGTCCGTCACACTGAAAAGGTCCAGGATGGGACCCTGTGTCAGCCTGGAGCCCCAGACATCTGTGTGGCCGGACACTGTCTGGTGAGGGAAGACAGGGTGTGGGCACCCACGCACACACACATTCCTCATTACAACAAAACACCAAACAGACTAAGATCACCAAGGGAAGATTCTCAATTGCCAAGGTGGGCTGAGCAAAACCCTGAACTTCAGGAAGGACCCTAACAGGCTCATATGTGTGTCCCTGTGTCTGGCTGGAGGTGGTGGAGTTGACAAAGGAACATGCTCTCACTTGTAGCACAAACAGCAACACAGGTGGTGACTGTGGGTCCCAAGTGGACCAGGGTGGGGTGTGAGGTGGTGTCTGGCTTCCCCGTGGCCCCTGCCTCACCTCACTCTCTCCAGAGCCCTGGCTGTGATGGGATCCTTGGCTCTGGCAGGCGTCCGGATGGCTGTGGAGTCTGTGGGGGTGATGATTCTACCTGTCGCCTTGTTTCGGGGAACCTCACTGACCAAGGGGGCCCTCTGGGCTATCAGAAGGTCCTGAGGATTCCTGCCGGGGCCTCTCAGCTTCAGATTGCCCAACTTCGGCCCAGCTCCAACTACCTTGGTGAGCATGGGCTGCCTCTGCACCATTCCTATCTCTCCACTCTGCCTGCCCCCACCCCCCTTCAGCACAGTGAACAAGCCAAACAGGGAGAAGGCCTTCTCCTTCCCTTTGTGGAGGCCAGAAGCTGAGAGGGCCTGGGGCGCCCTAGGGTGGGAGCTTCTACAGGTTCAGGAAATGGGAGAGGAGGAAGTATTACTAACCATGAATCTTTCTGATCTCCCATCTCCCAACTGCAGCACTTCGAGGGCCTGGGGGCCAGTCCATCATCAATGGGAACTGGGCTGTGGATCCCCCTGGGTCCTACACAGCCGGTGGGACTGTCTTCAGATATAGCCGTCCTCCTCGGGAGGAGGGCAAAGGGGAGAGCCTGTCAGCTGAGGGCCCCACCACCCAACCCGTAGATGTCTATGTGAGTCTGGGGCCGGGGGCAGCTGTGCTGCTGGGGAGAGAGGCCTCCAAAGGCAGAGCTATGGGTGTCACGATGGGAGACAGAGCTGGTGGCATGTCCCTTTTGCCACCCCCAAACATTCACCACCCTCTCTTTTCAACAGATGATCTTTCAGGAGGAAAACCCAGGCGTTTTTTATCAGTATGTCATCTCTTCTCCTCCTCCAGTCTCTGAAAGCCCCAGCCCACTGCCCCGGGTCTCTCAACTTCAGCCTGGTAAGAGTTGGATCCCTTAACCTGGAAGAGGAGGGAGAGGCTTTGAGGGGAGCTCCGAGGCAGTGGGGAGCCCCCTGACTTGCCCACGGGGCTCCCCGCACAGAGATCCTGAGGGTGGAGCTCCCACCCGGCTCTGCACCCCGCTCTGCCAGGACCCCAGGCATCCTCCAGCGTCAGGCGCGGATCCCCCAGATGCCTTCCCCACCCCACCCCAGGGCACCACTGGGGTCTCCTGCTGGATTCTGGAAACGAGTGGGACACTCCGAGTGCTCCGCATCCTGTGGCAAAGGTAAGGCTTCATGCCTGCATCCCAGGCAGCCTCAGTCCAAATCACAACCTGACACTCATGACCCCAGATGCTGGGTCGCGGGCCCCACCTCCACCTGGCATCTGGGACCCCACTGAAACTAGGCTCTGAGCCATCCTGAAATTCCTGTCTGCCCTCTCGCCCCCTTTAGGTGTTTGGCGCCCCATTTTCCTCTGTATTTCTCGTGAGTTGGGAGAGGAGCTGGATGAAGGCAGCTGTGCTGTGGGTGCCAGGCCCCCAGCCTCCCTGGAGACCTGCCACAGCTCCCCCTGCCCCCCATAGTGAGTACTGGCACACAGAGAGGGTGAAGGTGCTGAAAACAACAACTACCACTGGGGCAAACACCCACATGCTGCCCCAAAGTTCTTACCTGAACTCTGCGTTCAACATGGCATCTTCTGGTGGCAGACCCAATATTAGATTAGAAAGGGAGGCTGGTCACAGTGGGTCACGCCTGTTATCCTAGCACTCTGGGAACCCAATGCAGGAGGATTGGTTGAGCAGGAGTTTAAGAGCAGCCTGAGCAAGAGTGAGACCTGGTCTCCACAAAAAATAGAAAAATTAGTGGAGTGTGGCAAGTGCCTTTAGTCCCAGTTACTTGGGAGGCTGAGGCAGGAGGATCGCTTGAACCCAGGAGTTTGAGGTTGCTGTGAGCTGTGATGACTCCACCACTGCATTCTAGCCCAAGCAACAGAGTGAGACACTGTCTCAAAAAAAAAAAAAAAGAAAGGCTAGCAGTGCCCGTAGCTCAGTGGAAAGGACACCAGCCACATACACCGGGGCAGGCGGGTTCAAACCCGGCCTGGGGGCTTGGCCCTTGTGGCTCAACGGGCTAAGGTGCCAGCCATGTACACCTGAGCTGGCGGGTTCGAATCCAGCCTGGGCCGCCAAACAACAATGACGGCTGCAACCAAAAAAATGGCGGGCGTTGTGGCGGGTGCCTGTAGTCCCAGCTTACTTGGGAGGCAGAGGCAAGAGACTCGTTTGAGCCCAGGAACTGGAGGTTGCTGTGAGCTGTGATGCCACGGCACTCTATCCAGGGTGACAGCTTGAGGCTCTGTCTCAAAAAAAAAAAAAAAAATACCCGGCCTGGGGCCTGCTAAACCAACAATGACAATTGCAACAACAACAACAAAAAATAGCCAGGCTGGGTGACGCCTGTGGCTCAAAGGAGTAGGGCGCTGGCCCCATACACCAGAGGTAGTGGGTTCAAACCCGGCCCTGGTCAAAAGCTACAAAAAAAAGAAAAAAATAGCCAGGTGTTATGGCAGGTGCCTGTAGTCCTGGCTACTTGGGAGGCTGAGGCAAGAGAATTGATTAAGCCCAAGAGTCTGAGGTTGCTGTGAGCTGGAGCTGTGACACCATGGCACTCTACCCAGGGTGACCGCTTGAGATTCTGTATCAAAAAAAAAAAGGCTGACATTCTGTAGACACCCCAAAACTCTAGCAGCCTGAGCTCCCACATGGAACCAGACTGCAGTGCTTCTCTGAGAGGCCTCCACACCCAGCGTGTCTCTCTCTTCGGCCCTGCTGCAGCACCCCCACGCCTCTCACCTGTGTCTTTGCCTCTCTCCTGCCCTGCCTGTGCTACAGCTGGGAGGCTGGTGAATGGACATCTTGCAGCCATTCCTGTGGCCCTGGCACCCAGCACCGCCAGCTGCTCTGCCGGCAGGAGTTTGGTGGAGGTGGCTCTTCAGTGCCTCCGGAGCGCTGTGCACACCTCCCTCGGCCTAACATCACCCAGCCTTGTCAGCTGCACCTCTGTGGCCATTGGGAGGTTGGCTCCCCCTGGAGCCAGGTGAGTTGGCCCCACCAAGGAGGCTCTTAGGTTTTGGAGGGCTACAGTAGTGGTTTTCCCACCACCTTTCTCATCAGCAGAAACCTTTTACAAACAGGGTCTCAAATGGAACCCTTATCCATATTTCTTATCAGGTGAGAGACTGAACCAGGGCTTGAGGTCCCAGAGCCCTGCTCAGCCTCCTCCTCAGCCCATAAAGCCATGAGGTGGCAGCTGGGGATCAAAGGCAGAGGTTGGGTCAAAAGCCACAGAGCAGAAGGTTGGGTGCCCAGAAACCCCAGCTCCTTGGATTTCCCTTCCCTCCCAGTGCTCCGTGAGGTGCGGGCGGGGCCACAGGAGCCGGCAAGTTCGCTGTGTTGGGAACAACGGTGACAAAGTGAGTGAGCAAGAGTGCGCTTTGGGTCCCCCAAAGCCCACCAGCAGAGAGGCTTGCGACATGGGGCCCTGCAGCACAGCCTGGTTCCACAGCGACTGGAGCTCGAAGGTGGGCTTGGAGCTGGGGTCTGCCTTGGGAGTGGTGGGCCCTTGGGGCTGGGGTAAAGGAGGAGCGTGGGGCAGAGCAAAAGTCTGATATAGCTGAGGTCTCCCCCCAGTCCTGCGTCCCTGATGACCACACCCAAGAACACAGCTCAGTAAACTTTTACTGACTGAGCAAGCACCTACTGTGTGCTTGGCCCTGGGAACTCAGAGATCAGTGAGGAAAGCATGAGGTTCCTGGACCCCTGATACGAGTGCCCACACCTGGCTGGAGGCTCCCTAACTCAAGGATCAGGACCCAGACACTTTTATCCCTAAGCCCCTGCCTATTCCAGTCACCGGCAGCCTCCCTTCTCACCAGTGCTCAGCCCAGTGTGGGACTGGGATCCAGCGGCGGTCTGTGGTCTGCCTGGGGAGTGGGGAGGCCCTCAGGCCAGGCCAAGAGGAAGGAGGAGCAGGAACCAGTGAACAGAGCTGTCCACAAGGAAGTCGTCCCCCCGACATGCGTGCCTGCAGCTTGGGGCCCTGTGAGATGACGTGGTGCTGGTACACAGGGCCCTGGGGCGAGGTGAACGGAGAGCCTGGGAGGGGCAGGAAGGGGGGCCAGTCCCAGTGGGACTCCACGTGGGCACATGAGTGCCCTTCCCCTGAAACGCCCTCCCCTTCCCTCACATCAGTGCTCCTCAGAATGTGGTTTTGGCACACAGCATAGAGACGTCATCTGTGTGTCCAAATTGGGGACTGAGTTCAATGTGACCTCTCCTAGCAACTGTTCCCACCTGCCCAGGCCCCCTGCCCTGCAGCCCTGTCAGGGGCAGGCCTGCCAGGACCGATGGTTTGCTACACCCTGGAGTCCAGTGAGTGCCTGGCTCCCTTGCCCTGCTCAGCCTGGGCCTCCAGGGAATGGGGGTGGGGTGGGGTGGGGGTGGAGGTGGGGGCTCATCACACTGTGTCTCCTCCAAGTCTCTGTGCTCCAGAAGAAGCTCCACTGAGATTTAACATTGTCTCAGTTTTTTTTTTTTGTAGAGACAGAGTCTCACTTTATCGCCCTCCATAGAGTGCCATGGCGTCACACAGCTCACAGCAACCTCCAGCTCTTGGGCTGAGGCGATTCTCTTGCCTCAGCCTCCCCAGTAGCTGGGACTACAGGCTCCCGCCACAATGCCGGGCTATTTTGTTTGTTTTTGCGGTTTGGCTGGGGCCGGGTTTGAACCCACCACCTTTGGTATATGGGGCTGGCGCCCTACTCTCTCAGCCACAGGTGCTGCCAACATTGTCCCAGTTTTTATAGACTTGGAAGACAGGTGGGCCCACCCCATTTGGGATTTCACAATGTCCCAGTAGAGCCGTCCCACCTTTCTGAGACGGAAGCAGTGACCTAGAGGAGCCTGGAGCACAGCAAAAGTCTAATACAAAGTCTGGGGTCTCTCCAGTGTTCTCGCTCTTGCCAGGGGGGAATGCAGACAAGGGAGGTCCAGTGCCTGAGCACCAACCAGACCCTCAGCACCCGATGCCCTCCTCACCTGCGACCCTCCAGGAAACGACCCTGTAACAGCCAACCCTGCAGCCAGCGCCCTGGTAAACAACCCCTCCCCCCACCTCCCAACAGGGTGGAGCACGGGAGATGAGAAAGGACCAGTGGGGTGGGCAACAACAGCTCCAGACGAATGCATCTTGGTGTCTGTCTTGTGCCCACTGACCTCCTCTGTCCCCAGACGATCAGTGCAAGGACAGCTCTCCACACTGCCCTCTGGTGGTGCAGGCCCGGCTCTGCGTCTACCCCTACTACACAGCCACCTGTTGCCGGTCTTGTGCCCACGTCACGGAGCGGTCTTCCCCGGAGCCCTCCTGAAATGGTTCCGGGAGACTCTCTGTGGTTTTCTCATGCCACCATTGGTCACCCGTTGATCAGCCCACTCTGTGCCCCTTGGCTCACCAGGGATGTCCTTCAGAGTGACTAAAGGTGGCAAGATGTTGGACCGTGACTGTCAAGACGTGTGATTGGGTCTGTGTGGTGCTGTGCTGGTATGTGTGCACATATGACCCAGGGTGTGCACCTGGGCCTGCGTGTGTGCGCGCGCGCGTGCGCGTACATGTGTTATCACTTTTCAAAAGGAAATTCACAGACTGAGAAGAAATGGAGAGGAGACCATACCTGTTTCCCTGAGAATTTTCTAGGCTGAGAACAAAGTTTGCAGTTCTCTGCCAGCTCAAACTACTTAATGTGGTCTCCCCATCAACTCCAATTTTGTGCCCTGAACTTCTCGTGTTCTGGCCGCGCATCTTTTTGCTTCTGACCCTTTCTCCCTTTACCCTCCCTATCCCTGACTCCCTGCTGAGCTAGGGATAGGGCTCGGCCACTGCCAACCCTGCCTTACTCTAGGAGAGACTGCTTCCCAGAGCAGGGGCCAGCAGGACAGGGTGGAAAAGAGCAATGTTAGCATAAGACCCCGCCCCTACTCCCTTCATCCTCAAAATGGGTGCCACCCCAAAACTAATTTATTTTTTATTAAAGATGATCATGCCAAATGAGAAACAGGCTCTTCATTGCCCTCAAGGGAACCCAGCCATATGGGCCTCTAGGCAGAGTGAGGTCAGAAAGGAGGGCGGGAAGGGAACAACACTAAAGAGTCCTGATCACCTGCGGCCAAAAGCCTCGGTCAGAGCGAGGCCAACCCCAGGCCCTGCAGGTTGGTCATTGGCCACTAGAGGTCACCAATTCTCCCAGTTTAGGTGTGGAGTTCGGAGCTGGGATCCAGGGCTGGGGTGGGGGGTGGGGGAACTCCACGGCCTTTGGTGGACTTTGGGTAGGCTGGGTCTTTCCATAAAGTCTCTTGGAATCTAGTAGTACTCCTTTCAATCTGGGGCTGAGATGAAGGGCAGCTGGCTTTTCGGGGGTCTTTGTTCCTATTCCCATTCTTTGGCCCTGCCTTCTTGTCTCCCCCATTCTCCCTGCTACACCATTTCCCTAAACTCGCGGCTCGTCGTGGTCGGGGAGAGGGAAGCGCTGCAGCCTTCTTCCCTCAGCGGAAACGCCTGGCGGAGGCGGGGCTGGCGGGGCTCCAGGGGGCTCAGGCAGGGCGGGGAGGAGCCGGGGCCGTACTGGATGTCCTGCCAAAGTCACATTCCTCCGAGCTGTCTCACCTCGCCCTCCCTGCCCGCCCCCGCCCCGTTCTCTCTAGGTAAATAACTTGCTGGAGGTGGCATGAGAGGGACAGCCTTTTCCAGAACGCGTATCCTCTCCGCGATCCCTATAGTTCTGCGCCTTCCTGAGAAGGGGCAAAGCACCAGCAGTCCCCCGCCCCCATCTCCACACCTCCAGTTGAGTGGGACCGTTGCTAAGGCTCTGCAGAAACAGTTTTTAACTTGGCGACAGCCGTTTTCTGAGTCAATCTGGGCACTGAGACGGAAACCAGGGCCGCCTGAGACAGGATTTCCCTGCCCACGGTGGCCTCGGGACTCAGGCTTCTCCTGGGTTGAAAGTGGCTTGGAAGGAAGAATTTGGAAGACCAAAAGGACTGGCGTGCAAGGAAAGCGAAACTGACTAGCCCAGGGCCAGGCGAGGAAAGGCAGCCGCCCGGAAGGCCCAGCCTCAGAGAAGTGTCAAACGCCTCCCTCGGCGATGACCCGCAAGGGGCATCCACACGGTGGGGGACCAGGGAAGTGGGACACCACCGAAGGCGTGGGCTGGGTCCTAACCGGGCGCTCCCAGCGATTCCTGGAAGCTGAGAGCTGGGCGCGGCCCCAGCTCAGCTGACTTCCCCGAAGTCCCCCTCCCTCTGCGGGCCTCTCAGGGCTGTTGCTGGGCAGGTTTGGGGTTTGGCCGGAGCCTGAGAACCAATGGCAGGTGGGGGACGCAGCCACTACTCCTCTCAGGGATTCCCTGCTTGTGGCGCCTCCTTTCTGATAGCGGCTGAGCCCCCACAGCCTCCAACCTCTGATATCTCAGAAGGTGGGCTCTCACGTGGGGGCTTGCATCCATTTTCCTCTCTTTATAAAGCTAGGATTCAGTGCATCCACTAAGGATTCTTTCCTGTGGTCACCGAGGTCAGTATGGGGTCAACATGGAAGTTCTCAGGAAGGGGAACCTGACCCCAAGCAACCTCTCTTCCTGGCCCCCTAGAGGGGAGTAGTGTGGCCAGACATCTCCTTGTTGACCTCTGAACCCCTCTGGAGGGACCTGGGAGAGAGGAAGCTGCAGTCTAAGGACAAGGACATGTGGTGGCAGGGCTCCTAGGGTTTTTGCACTGGGAAGAATTTAAGGAAGGAGTCAGGAACTGGAGCCCTGAGAATTGAGATGGGGTGGGATGGCTCCCTTGATTTAGACAGGGGAGACCAAGCATGCTAAAGGCCAGCAAATTGTTGAGGACTCCTCCTTTCTGAGTGTAGGGGAGGGAGGAGTTGTGGTTCTAGTATCAAAGATACCAAGGGTGAACTGTGAACTCTCAGCTGGTCAGGATTCCTCTCCCCTCCCCCTCCCAGCTTCCTTTGGGTAAATACCCACCAATTTTTTTTTTTTTTTTAAAGAGACAGAGTCTCACTTTATCACCCTTGGTAGAGTGCTATAGTGTCACAGCTCACAGCAACCTCCAACTCCTGGGCTTAGGCGATTCTCTTGCCTCAGCCTCCCCAGTAGGTGGGACTACAGGTGCCCGCCACAACGCCTGGGTATTTTTGTTGTTGTTGTTGCAGTTTGGCGGGGGAGGCCGGCACCCTACCCGCTGAGCCACAGGTACTGCCCAATACCCACCAATTTAATAGTTGAAGCTTTTGGGCCAAGGTGGAGAATACCAAGGCAGGTAGACTGCCTGAACTCATAGGTTGAAGAACAGCCTGCACCAGAGGGAGAACGTGTCTCTAAAACAAAAAAAAAAAAAGAGGGGCGGCGCCTGAGGCTCAAGGAGTAGGGCGCCGGCCACATATACTGAAGGTGGCAGGTTCAAACCCAGCCTCGGCGACCTGCAAAACAGAAAAATGGCTGGGCATTGTGGCGGGTGCCTGTGGCTCATTGAGTAGGGCACTGGCCCCATATACCGAAGGTAGCAGGTTCAAACCTGCCCTCGGCCGAACTGTAAAACAGAAAAATAGCCGGGCCTTGTGGTGGGCGCCTCTAGTCCCAGCCACTCGGGAGGCTGAGGCAAGAAAATCACCTAAGCCCAGGAGTTGGAGGTTGCTGTGAGCTGTGTGACACCACAGCACTCTACCAAGGGCAATAAAGTAAGACTCTGTCTCTACAAAAAAAAAAAAAAAAAAAAAAAGAATAGCCTGGCATTGTGGTGGGCACCCGTAGTCCCAGCTACTCAGGAGGCTGAGGCAAGAGAATCGCCTAAGCCCAAGAAACCTGAAAGTTGCTGTGAGCTATGATGCCATTGCACTCTACCAAGGGCAACAAAGTGAAACTCTGTCTCAAAAAAAAAAAAAGGGCAGGCATTATGGTGGGCACATGTAGTCCCAGCTACTTGAAAGGCTGAGGCAAGAGAATCGCTTGAGCCCAAGAGTTTGAGGTTGCAGTGAGCTATCATGCTACAGCACTCTATCAAGGGCCACAAAGTGAAACTGTCTCCAAAAATAAATAAACAAATTTTTTTTTTTTTTTTTTTGAGACAGAGCCTCAAGCTGTCACCTTGGATAGAGTGCTGTGGCATCACAGCTCACAGCAACCTTCAATTCCTGGGTTTAAGCGAGTCTCCTGCCTCTGCCTCCCAAGTAGCTGGGACTACAGGCGCCCGCCACAACGCCCGGCCATTTTTTTTTTTTTTTTTGGTTGCAGCCACCATGGTTGTTTGGTGGGCCCAGGCTGGATTTGAACCCGCCCGCTCAGGTGTACATGGCTGGCGCCTTAGCCCGTTGAGCCACAGGCGCCGAGCCAATAAATAAATAAATAAATAAATATTGCAGCCTTTGGACTAAATTTAGCTCCTAGACTTTCCCAACCTCCTGGGACTCCCTGTCAGCAGGTGCTCACATCTGCAGGGGTGGGTCTGGTGGGGAGTTTTAGCATTTTTTTTTTTTTTGAGACAGAGTTTCACTTTGTCATCCTTGGTAGAGTGCCATGGCGTCATAGCTCACAGCAACCTCAAAATCCTGGGTTTAAGCAATTCTCTTGCCTCAGCCTCCCAAGTAGCTGGGACTACAGTCACCCGCCACAATGCCCGGCTATTTTTAGAGACAAGGTCTCCCTCTGGCTCAGGCTGGCCTCAAACTTGTGAGCTCAGGCGATCCACCGCCTCGGCCTCCCAAGTGCTGGGATTACAGGTGTGAGCCACAGTGCCCATCCTTTAACATTCTCTTTTAGATTCATTCTCTTTGGCAACTAGGAGTGAAGCAGAGCAGGGGGAACCCAGGTGCTGGCCTAGTGTGTAGGTCTTAGCCTTAAGCTGCTGTCTCTCTGGCAACCTGTAAGAGGACAAGTGTGGCTGGAGCAGATGGACACGAGGGCATGGGATAAAGTGAGAACATGATGCAAGGAGAAGCTCCCCGCTAGAGTCTCTCTAAACAGATCCTTTTTAAATTTCTTTTTTTTTTTTTGAGACAGAGCCTCAAGCTGTCACCCTGGATAGAGTGCCGTGGCATCACAGCTCACAGCAACCTCCAACTCCTGGGTTCAAGCGAGTTTCCTGCCTCCGCCTCCCAAGTAGCTGGGACTACAGGCGCCCACCACAACACCAGCCATTTTTTTTTGGTTGCAGCTGTCATTGTTGTTTGGCGGGCCCAGGCTGGATTTGAACCTGCCAGCTCAGGTGTATGTGGCTCGTGCCTTAGCCCGTTGAGCCACAGGCGCCGAGCCATCTTTTAAAATTTCTTGCTTTCTCCTTCTCGGACTTAAAGAGACTTCATTTTAATGCTCCCATTAAATTGAATCAGAAAGGGGCGGAACCTGTGGCCCAAAGGAATAGGGCGCCGGCCCCATATGCTGGCGGTGGTGGGTTCAAACCCAGCCCCAGCCAAACACTGCAAAAAAAAAAAAAAAAAAAAATGAATCAGAAAGACCCCTCCTCTCTTTAAACCATGGAGAATCATGCTAGAGTAGAGATTATGGTTTGGAGAGGTATGTGGTGGGTGTAGGGGTTCCCACTTTCTCTACTCCCCACACTCTTCAAATCTACAATCTCTGGTGCTGTGAGGCAACTGGGCAGGAAAGCAAGCTAGTGCAGAGAGGCCTATTTGTCAAAGACAGGTGATGAAGAGGACTCAGCTTTAAAGGGTGGGACACACCTTCTACAGGAAGTAGAAAGTCTCAGGAAAGTACCTAAGTTTAAGTATGTCAACAAGAGAGACAAACAGTTTGGGTTAACCCCAAAGTAACCAGCACAAATCCTCATTCTGATTTTGGGTTCCTTGATCTGATTGGAGAAAACTCAAGAGGAGGGTGTTTCAAGGTTGACATCTGAAGGTAGAGAGGATTTGAGGGAGGAATACACAAGTCTAATCCAAAACAAGGCATACGGGCTGGGTGCAGTGGCTCATACCCGTACTCTCAGTACTCTGGGAGGCCGAGGTGGGTGGATTGCTTGAGCTCACAGGTTCAAGACCAGTCTGAGCCAGAGCAAGACCTCGTCTCTAAAAAAAATAGCTGGGCGTTGTGGTGGGCTCCTGTAGTCCCACCTACTTGGAAGGCTGAGGCAAGAGAATCACCTGAGCCCAAGAGTTGAAGGTTGCTGTGAGCTGTGATGCCACGGCAGTCTACCGAGGGCAACAAAGTGAAACTCTGTCTCAAAAAAAATAAGACAAGGCATACGTGAGACATGGCAGTCACATCCTAGGGGACCATCAGCTAGGTCAGGTGTAGGGGAGGTACAGAGATAGCTAGGAACAAGACAGACTGGGGCATTCACTGTGAGCACTAAAGAATTGTGCATGAGTGGCCTGGGAAACAGCCTCAATATTAGAAGAAGAAGGTCCCAAGTTGCGGTTGGTGTGTTTGTGTGTTGTACTCTTCTAAGCCCCACTGAAATCTCTTTGAGAGACAACTCCAGAGAACTCTGAGTGAAGAGGAAAAGAAACTGGGGAAAGCTGGGGTGGTGGTGCAGTCCTGTAGCTCTCAGCTACTCTGGAAGATGAAAAGAGGAGTGCCTTGGAGTCTGAGGCTATGGCAAAAGTGCACTGTGGGCTCGGCGCCTGTGGCTCAACGGGCTAAAGCGCCAGCCATGTACACCTGAGCTGGCGGTTCGAATCCAGCCCGGACCGCCAAACAACAATGACGGCTGCAACCAAAAAATGGCCAGGGGTTGTGGTGGGTGCCTGTAGTCCCAGCTACTTGGGAGGCAGAGGCAGGAGACTTGCTTGAACCCGGGAATTGGAGGTCGCTGTGAGCTGTGATGCCACGACACTCTATCCAGGGTGACAGCTTGAGGCTCTGTCTCAAAAAAAAAAAAAAAGTGCACTGTGATCACACCTGTCAGCAGCCACTGCACTCCAACCTCAGTAAACACAATGAGATCGAGTCTCTTAAAAAAAAAAAAAAAAGAAGAAGAACTGGAGGAAAGAGGACAAGAGATAGGGTACCTGAAGTCAATTTGCACCAAAGCAGCACCTGGAGTTTCAATTTCACAATTTTCCCCTTGGCCAAGAGCGCACTAAGTCATCTCCAAGTTGGAAACATTCAGCAAACAATGGCAAGGGCGAGCCACTAGAAATGAACACCCGATTTTCATGATAAATATGGCAATGCTGTATTAGCTGGTGGAGCCACTTTCTGTGTTGCTCTATGGACATGTGCAGTGACACAAATTGGAATAGAATGGAACCTGTCCCTGTTGGCAGAGTCACCCCAAAGGAATGGAGAAATCCCGGCTGGTGTCAAACTGAATTGTTTTAGAACCAACCCATAATTGATGCCAAGTAAAAGCACTGTGTACCCACTAAAACATGGCATCATTGGGCGGCTCCTGTGGCTCAAAGGAGTAAGGCTCCAGCCCCCTGTGCTGGAGGTGGCAGGTTCAAACCCAGCCACAGCCAAAACCCACAAAAATAAATAAATAAATAAATAAATAAAATATTGCATCATTGAAGAAACAAAGTACATTTGAAACCTTCAACAACCAAAAAAAGAAAGAAAGAGGACAACAGAATGGGATTGGGGCTCGGTGCCTGTAGCTCAAGCGGCTAAGGCACCAGCCACATACACCGGAGCTGGAGGGTTGAAATCCAGCCTGGGCCCGCCAAACAACGACAACTACAACCGAAAAATAACCAGGTGTTGTGGCAGGCGCCTGTAATCCCAGGTACTTGGGAGGCTGAGGCAAGAGAATCACTTAAGC
>CAUYRH010117823.1:0-17645 GCA_963574655.1 Perodicticus potto
GACTCTGTGCCTTGTGATGCCACTTCATCATTTTCAGGTATCCCTATAAGGTGAATATTGGTTTTCTTTGAGTTATCCTAGAGCTATCTGAGAGAATGATCCATTTTTGCCTTCCATTTCTCTACTTCTTTGGAAGTTTGGAAGCATTCGAAAGCTTTATCTTCCATGTCATAAATCCTTTCTTCTGCTTGCTCCACTCTGTTACTGAGGGATTCTACTGTATTTCTCAGATCTTTGAGGGCTGCAACTTCTTGTCTCAATGTGTCCAAATCTTTGGTCATTTTGTCTTTGAATTCGTTGAACTCCTGAGACATCTTTTGGATTGCTGCTTGAAATTCTAATTCCATCTTTTCCTCCATTCCACTGATCTTATTCGCTGTCCAGACTCTGAATTCAATTTCTGACATCTCAGCCATTTGCTTGTGCAAGGGATCTTGGGCTGTATCTACCTTGTCATTCCTTGGGGGAATTGATCTACTCTGATTATTCATATTGCCAGAGTTTTTCTGTTGATTCTGCTTCATGATTATTTTTCACTGTTGCCTATGACCGTCCTCAGAGTTGGGGAGGTGTCTCTCCCAGATCAGACCCTGGCAGAATCACTCTGTTATTACTAGATATTTGTAAGGAGTGACCATGTGTCTCTAGTGATTTCTCACACCCTGCAGGTTGGAGAGCTTAAATCCTCCTCAGCCTGCTTAGAAGACACTTTAAATTGCTAACTTGGGCTAAGCAGAAGCTTTCCCAGGAAAGCGCTTGTGGCTGGGATCACTCCTTAAGTGGCAGTCTACTTACCCAGTGTGCTAAAACTGGTCTCACCCTATACCCCTGAGGGCTAAGGCTGCAAGGCCTCTCAGTCCCTGCCTTTAGGCTGCTCAGTAACTAGATTACTCACTCCTGCCTGATGTTTGTTCTGCGACCCTGAGGGTGGAGCTTGCCAGGGTGGTTTTCCCACAATGGCTCCACACAGCCCACAGCCAAACACTGGTAGCTCCCTCTGGTTTGGTGGCCCAGTCTGGGGTCCCAGACAACGCTCAAAGACCCCTGCACTCTTGCTCAAGTTCTCCCAAGGCAGTTCAACCGAGCACCAAGTCCAAAAGTAACCCAAGAAGCACACAGGCAAGACCTTTCTAGCCTGCAGTCCCAGTGTTGCCCCACCCACAGCTGCAGACAGTATTAGACCGAAGGAACACACGCAACCACTTGCCCAATCGCCGCCGCTTTTCCCTTCCTCAGGGTGCCCAGAAGTCTCACACTGTCTCCCTGTGTTCCCAAAGGGAAGTTTCTGGGCAGATCCCACCTGCCAGAGATGCCTGGAGTCCTCTCTTTCCAGTCTCACCGTGCCCTGCAAGGAAGCTGTTACTTGGCTGCCATCTTGCTCTGCACCAGATTTTGTTCATCTTTTCAAGGAACCAACTTTTGTTTTGTTTATCCTTTGCATTGTTTTATTTAGTTCTTCTCTGAACTTTGTTATATCTTTTGTTTTGCTAGCTTTAGGTTTGGTTTGTTCCTTTTCTAGCTCTTTGAGGTGTGCCATTAGGTTGTTAAGTAGCGATCATTTTGTCTTTTTGATGTAAGCATTTAAGGCTGTGAATTTCCTCCTTAGCACTGCTAATATTGTATCACATAGATTTTTGGAAGTTTGTGTTCAGTTCAAAAAATCTTTTGATTACCATCTTAATTTTGTCATTGACCTAAGGATCATTCAATAGCAAGTTGTTTGGTTTTCATGACTTTGTGTAGATTTGAGCATTTGTCTTGGAATTGATTTCTAGTTTTATTGCACTGTGGTCTGAGAAGATATTTGATTTTTATTTTTCTGAATTTTCTGAGACTTGTTTTGTGGCATAACATACGATCTATTTTAGAAGATGTCCTAGTTCCTGATGAGAAGAATGTATATTCTGTAGTTTTTTGGTAGAATATTCTATAAATGTCTATCAGGTTCACTTGTTCTAGAGTCCCATTTAAGTTCACTGTCTCTTTGTTGATTTACTATCTTGATGATATGTCTAGTTCTTTTGGTGGTATGTTGGAGTCCTAGGGTGTTTAATGCTGTTTTTTTATTTCTTTGCTAAGGTCTAGTAGAATTTGTTTTATGGATGTGGAGCTCCTGTGTTAGATGCATATATATTTAGGATTGTTTAATTTTCTTGCTAAATTGCTTCCCTTATCATTATATAATGACTATCTTTGTCTTTTATAACCATTGTTGATTTAAAGTTTGTTTTGTCCGATATGAAAAGAGCTACTCCTGCTTGCTGTTGATTTCCATTTGTGTGGAATATTTTTTTCCATCTGTTTACCTTGAGTCTATTAGAGTCCTTGTGAGTTAGATGGGTTTCTTGGAGATAGTGTATACTTCAGTAGTGTTTTTTCATCCATTCAGCCAATCTATGTATTTTTAAGAACAGCATTAAGACTGTTTATGTTCAATGTTATTATTGATATGTGAATCATATCTGGTTTACCATGTTGAATCATACCTTGTTGCTTGCCCCCCTCACCACTCCCCCAATCCCAGTGTAAATTTTAAATAAGATCTCTGAGCTTTCTCTTTTGGGTGTTTTTACACTGGTAAGTATCAAGTATTCTGTTCCCCTTTTACATGTTTCCTGTATGGCAGATTGAATGGTTACAAATTCCCTTAGTGTTTCTTTGTCTGGGAAAGACTATTTCTCCTTTGGTATGAAACTTAGTTTTACAAGGTACAGAATTCTAGGCTTGCAGTTATTCTGTTTAAGAAGACTAAAAATTGTACCCCAAGCCAGAGCTTGAAAAGTCTCTGGTAAGAAGTCTATTGTTCATTTATAGGTTTTCCTTTGTGCTTTAGTTGTTGCTTTCATTTTGTAGCTTGTAGGATTTTCTCTGTCATTTAGACTTTGGTCAGACTGATAACTGTGTGTCTTGGTGATATGCTATTGTTACGAATCTTCCAGGTGTTTGATTGCTATGAAAACCTATATCTCTGATAATACCAGGGAAGTTTTTTTAAATTATTCTGTCAATTATTCTGCTTTTTGCTTTTTCTTCTCCTTCAGGGGTACCTACCTGTAATTTTTATATTAGCTTGTTTTACCTAGTCCCATAATTCTCTGAGGGCTTTTTTTTTCATTCTTTTTTCTAAATTTTTGACTAATTCAAAATTTTTATCTTCAAGCTCTGAAATTCTTTCTTCTCCTTAGTGTGTAGTCCATTGAAGCTTTCTGCTGTATTTTAAAATTCGCTGCATATGTCTTTCTTTAAGTTCTGCTATATGTATTGTGTTACCATTTTAATAACTTTTTATTCATGCCCTGAATTATTTTTTTCATTTCTCTGTGCTGGTTTTCAACTTTTTCATCTATCCTATTCATCTTACTTGCCATTCATATTCTGAATTCTACGTCTGACATTTCAACAATTTCCTTTAAGTTGGTGGCGACATTGGTGGCCACTATTGTGATCCTTTGAGGTTGTTGAAATAGCTTTTTTTTTTTCTTTATTTTTTTTTGTAGAGATAGAGTCTCATTTTATTGCCCTCAGTAGAGTGCTGTGGCGTCACACAGCTCACAGCATACTCCAACTCCTGGGCATAGGTGATTCTCTTGCCTCAGCCTCCCGAGTAGCTGGAACTATAGGCGCCCTCTAAAATGCCCAGCTATTTTTTTGTTGCAGTTTGGCCGGGGCTGGGTTTGAACCCTCCACCCTTGGTATATGGGGTTGGTGTCCTACCCACTGAGCACAGGTGCCGCCCGAAACTGCTTGTTTTTCATGTTACCAGACTTCTTATACTGGTTCATCTGGTCCCTCTCCTCTCATTTCAGGACAAATACATTTGTGCTGTACCTATTCTTCTCAGCTGGGAGCTCTCCTACTTAGTGAAAAGAAAGGAAAGTTCCTGGATTATACACTTGTGTCCACCTCCAGATTGACCCTGCAGAAGACAAATGTATGCACTGAGATCCTGTAATGCAGGTGTTTTCCAGTGTTTTCCCATTCCCCTATGGTTGTCACAGTTCAAGCCACTGCTGGGACTGTCATGCTAAGTAGTGGGTTGGTCTCCAGGCTACCATTGGACATCTGGCAGCAGGTGGGTGTGTCGTTCTCCACAGAGGCAGGTGTAGGAGTTTTCTTTTCCTGGCAGCTGTGGTGGCAGTGGTGCCTGGGTGAGACTATTTAGGTGATGCCCATGGTGTAAGGCTATGGGCATTGGCTCCCAGAAGGTCCAGATGTACTGATGGTATAGAGAGCGAGTAAGCTGAAGGAGTAGGGCCATGGTGGTGGAATGTAGGTGGTGTGCGATGGGTGAGGCTGAGGCAACCTGTAAGGACTGTGATGGCACTAGGTAGTGGGGGGTGGGTGGCACGTGATAGGTGGGCTCATGGCAGCCAGGTGGGGCACCACAGGCTGGGGCAACTGGAGCTGCACTAGCACATCCTTGGCAGAGCTGTTGAAGACAGCAGTGTGCCTTGTCATGACCGCTTGCAGAGTGTGGGCATTACTGCAGGAAAGTTGCCCTGGCTGTTACTTTCTCTCTTTCCAGGAATGGTAGTGGCAGCTGCTATGGTGCCACTCAGGTGGCAGCAGTGGTGGTGCTACCAGATAGCATTGGTGGATGTTGGGGGCTGTGGGCACCTGTTCTCTAGGATCTCCCAGTGTGGGGATGTGGAAAAGGAGGTTCTGGACACCCAGTCAGGGGGAAAGAGAGAGCACATGCCCTGTCCACTCTCTCCCCAACCTGGAAGGTGCCATGGGAGGTGGCTGCAGTGGAGCCAACCCCTGTGTTGACTAGGCACTCAGCGGCTGACAGCTCAGAATGGTGTCAGTTATAGTGACCCAGAATCAGAAGCTTGTGGGATCTTGGCGTGTTTACTCTCTGGTACAGTGCTCCTGTGTAGTCTAAAACAATTCTGCTCAGTCTGGCAGCCTGCCACAGGTTCTAGTGGTGGATGCTGCAGCGGTGGTGGCCCTCTTGCAATTCAAGTTGCAACGTCCGTAGGGAGAATGTGGAGCTCTCTCCTCTGACCCTTCCCATTTGTGGGTGTCTTCCAGGTATTTTCAGGTCCTTCAGGTTCTCCCAGCTTTCCTCTTCTTCACTTTGGCTGTCTCCCTTACACTCTTTGATAACTCACAATGCTCTCTATAATATAATCCAACCATAGGTGAACACCTACTTGGCAACTTTTCATGTTCTGCTTGAGAGCACAGTGTACAGACTTTTGCTAGTCTGCCATTTACAAGAGTTTATTAAATAGAGTTCTTCATATAATCTATGTAAAAGTGTGTATCACATACATGATTTGAAAAAAATGTCTCCTAATTCTGTGGTTTGTCTTTTCTTTTCTTGAAGATACTATTGGCTGCAAAAATATTTTAAATTTTGATGAGGTCCAATTTATCTTTATATTCTTTTGTGCTTGGGCTTTTGCTTTGTACCTAAGAAACTATTGCCTAACATTGGTCAAGAAGATTTAAACATATGGTTTCTTCTAAGAGAATTCTTTATAATTTTAACTGTTACATTTAGACCTGTGATTCATGGATGGTATAAGGTAGGGGTGCAACTTTATTATTTTACCTGTGGTTATTTAGTTATATTATCTCTATGCATTCTTTTAGATGTTACTATGGAAATCATAACATATCCCCCTAAGCTGACTATTTATAATGGTAAGCAGAATCTTTGTCGTCCTCTCAGGACCTTAGAACTTACCTCTCTTTTCATTTATGTGCCATAGTTGGCAAATATTTTGGTTTTATCTTTCTTTTTTTTACCCACAAATTAGATAATATTTTTATTCTTTTATGCAATTGTAATTTATTTTACATTTAATCTACAATTTATATTCCCCCCATCATTCCTCTTTGAAACTCAGAACTCATTATTCTTTATCCTGAAAGAAATTTAAAGCAGTTGTTTTTAGTGAGTCTGGTGGTAAACTTTGATTTTGCTTAGCTAAAAATATATTTTGCTCTTAATCTTGAAAGATAGTTTTCCTGAAATAATAGTTTTTGGATGTCAGTTATTTATTCTTAATCCTTTGCCGCTAATTAGTCAGCCGTGTTCTGGATTCCATTACTGCTGTTGAGAAGTTGGCTGTCATTCTCAGACAGTGATATTGTTTTATGAATAGTCTGCCTTTCTCTATGGCTCAGTTCTTCTCATTCTCTGGTATTTAATAGTTTCTTTATGATGAACTTTAGTCAAGCTCTGCAGCTATGTAACAGTAGAATTGTAAACCTTGAGGGAAGGCCTATATTGTGAATAATATCTTTATATTGTCTTTTCTACCTAGCACAGTGCTTTGTACACAAAATAGTCCTAAGGAAATTCCTTAGTTGAATTATTGTGGAATTACTGTGTATAATACAGTTCCTTTCCTACCCATGTGTGCTTTAGAATATTTAAAAATATTTACTTAAAAATATAGAGAATGCTTTGAAGTGTTTGTTTTAAAAAAAGGAAAGGTTATATGTGGCATAAAATATTTGTGTGTGTGTATGTGGTATGATATCATGATATTACCAGGAAAAGAAAAAAATGTCATTTGCAGTGTATAATATACAGCTTAATTGTTGTCTTTGAGGTGAGGATTACTATAACGTTTTTATTTAAAATAATAGTTTTTTATCATTTTTCCTATTGACTGGTCAGTATATTAAAATGTTATATTTTTTAAAAAAGATGTTATATTTTAAACCAGAATGTTTCAATATATATCAATAAAAGTCTCCTGATTACTTTTTTTAAACTATAAAGACTTGTGATTTATTGTTATAATATAGATCTAGGGTACTAAAGGGTGTTATCCTTTTTTTACCTTTAATTCCTTTTACAATCAGAAGGATAGAGTGGGAAGAGAAAAAGAGACTTTCCCTGTGTAGAAGAGAAGATAGAATCCATGTATTCATTTACCTATTGCCAGATAAGAATAACATGCCAGTGAAACAGAAAATTGGGATTTTGTTTAGAATTCAGAAATCTGTTGTCTTAAATATAATTCACTTGCATTAATTATCAGGTGATAGAGATGTCCTTTTCTTACATTCTGCCCTTACAAGTTTAAACCTGTCAGAAACCATTAGTTGTTCTGTGCCCCCTCTGAATGGTGCAAACCTTGTTTTCTGGTTCTTTAAATGTCTATCCTGTGCTGGTTTCAGATTTCACTGTTGTAACCTAGATGTGGGCTATATGCTGTCGTAATAACCTTCACTTGGGATTTGTGGCTACAATTAGGTAGCTTAATAAAGCATATTAGGAATTGTATTATATCTACCTTCAATTAACTGTTTCCGTAGGGCAAAATAACATTTTTAAAGTGTAAGAATTGTTAAATTTAACATTTTCTCTACTCACTTGTTGAAGATATAATGGTCTTTTATTCCAGACACTCTTACTGTCAAATATTTAGTTCCTTGTTCAGTTATTCATGTGTTGTGTGCATCTGTGTGTATGTGCACACATGTGTGAGTAGACTAAGCTTTGATACTTAGTTTTGACAGTAATGAGTTCTGAATGTCACAGTAAATCAGATTTTACATGAGCACTCAGATACTGGTTGTGGTTGAACTTGAGATATTGAAGCTTGACGGCTTTAGAACTAGACTCAGACCCAGATGGAATAATGTTTACAGTGAATGGAACAGCAGAATCACTTATTTAAAAGTGGTATTTAATGTCCTCAGTCTATCTACTGTTTCAGAATCAGAATTCTTGGAAAAGGGTACCAGATCCCAGCCAACTTTTTGATATGGTTTGAAAGTATTTCTTTTTCCCCTAAAAGATAAAGGTCTTGCTCTGTCACCCAGACTGGAGTGCAGTGCTAGTATTGTAGATCACTACAATCAGCCTTGAACTCCTAGGCTCAAGTGATACTCCTGCCTTTGTCTCCTAAGTATTTGGGACTACAGGCATGTACTATAATGCTCAGATAATTAAAAAATACACACACACACACACACACACACATTGTAAGAGACAAAGTCTTCCTGTGTTGTCTAGCCTGGCTTCAAACTATCCTCCCACCTTGGCCACCCAAAGTGCCGCGATTACAGGCATGAACTATTGCTCCCAGCCTGAAGAGTTCTAATAAGGAACTGTTAGGAGTAAATGATATGTTGTTCAATGTAATATTCTATGAACAGTTTATATCAATTTATATTTTCTTCTTCTTTTTGGGGGAGGGGTAGACAGTCTTACTTTTTTGCCCTCAGTAGAGTGCCATGGCATCACAGCTCACAGCAACCTCCAACCCCTGGGCTTAGGCGATTCTCTTGCCTCAGCCTCCCGAGTAGCTCAATTTCTATTTTCAGTTTACAGGAATAAACACTAATGTAGTGTAGAATTGGTTTTATATCACTGATTATTTATTTTCTGTGCATTTGGAAAATATTGAGTTAGTGAAAGCAGACAGGAAAGTAGTACATTATCAAATATAAGTAGCAGCCAAGACTGGGAATACAGTCTTAGAGGTTTCAGCTGTGACATGGGAACTGAGATAGTAAACAGTATATTATTCAGATTTTAGCAACAGTCTTAGAGGTTTCAGCCGTGACATGGGAACTGAGATAGTAAACTGTATATTATTCAGATTTTAGTAACAGTATTTTCTATTTGAAGTACAGTAGCACCTCCATAGTTAACTATACCTCCCTACATTGACCACCTCATTAAGTTGACCTCATTTTCATAGGCCAGACATGCACAACATGGATGTTTCAGTACAGTAGGGGCCTAGTTCCTTATGTTGACACCTCCATATGTTGACTAGTTTGTTACAGTCCCTTGGGTAATCAACTTACAGAGATCCTACTGTAATATTTCAAATTCTTTGAGGTCATATAACAACAAAATACCTTTAGAGAAGTTGTGTTCCTTGAAAAGGAATTAAAATAAGACATTAGTAAAAGCATCTTTCTTATTTTGCTTTTTTTCCATTATGCAGAGGTTCCCTTTTTTATTAAGTTGGGTGTATTCTGGCAGACTTTTCCTCTGCTCATATTATTTTTCTTAATATATGTATTTACATATATATTCATATACATGTATTCATATTTTAAATATTGCTATGTACAGATTTCCTTTCTTCTTCCAAAGACTAAAACAGTTGTTGTTCCCATCATAGTATGGTACAGCCTTTCATAATTTTATGAATATGATGAGGAATAAAATTTTCCTACTAGTGAGGTTGAGCATCTTTTTTTTTAAACATGTATTTTCTAGTTGCATTTCTTGTTTGGTGATTTGATTATGGTGTTTTTTTTTTTGCCTATTTTAAAATTGGGTTGCTAGTTTTTTGAACCAGGTTGCATTGATTGCATTTGTTAGGTAAAGTCCCTCTTATAATTGTGTTCTCCCCCTAAAAGAAAAATTATTAGGACGTAAAAAAATTTGGGTTGCTAGGTTTTTTATTGATTTCTTGGAACTCTTTGTGGATATTTAGCTTTTTGTCTGTTATATTGAGAATAATATTTACTTTTAGCTTTTTTTGTGACATGATAACATTTGTCTTTGTGCCAGGACTTCTTCTGAGTACTTAATATGTATTATTTAATTCTCAGTGTTACTGTCTACAGTCAGATGCAAGAAGATGAAGTAACTTGTTTGAGCACACGTAACAACCTTAAGTGATAGAGCCAGGATTTAAATCTATAAAGACTGATTTCAAAACTGTTACATTTAACTTTTCCTCAGTATTTTTACTTGCAATTTTCTCTTCTCTTCTCTTCTCTTCTCTTCTCTTCTCTTCTCTTCTCTTCTCTTCTCTTCTCTTCTCTTAGACAGGTTCTGGTTATATTGCTTACTGGACTAGAGTGGCAGTGGCCTCCTCACAGTTCACTGTAACCTCAAACTCTTTGGCTCAAGTGATCCTCCTGCCTTAGTCTCCCTAGTAGCTGGAATTATAAGCGTGTACCACCATACCTGACTTTTTATTATTTTTTGTAGAGATGGGGACTCATTATTCCCCAGGCTGTCCACAAGTGAGCCTTCTACCTTGGTTTACCTGTAATTTTTAAATGTAAATAATTGAAAATTTTGAATTTGATATAAAGCTTGTTTTTACTTTTTAGAAATGTAAAGATTTTTTTAGGGGTTATGATAATTTCAACTCAAATGTTCCTTTAGAAATATTAATGCAAATATATATGTAAAATATATATGTAATACTATAATATATTAATACAAATATTTCATTAACTTTTGGGGATGTTTGTTCTATTTCTGTTTGGAACCAACCATCACTAGCATATTCCTCTGTATTTTCTTGTTCTATTGATTATTGATATAGTCTCTTAATAATTCTGGTTGCCAATTGTTTTGCTTTAACTCTGCTCCTGAAATAATCTTTTTTTTTTTTTAATTTAATTGGAGTTAGAGTCTCACTTTGTCACCCTCAGTAGAGTGCTGTGGTGTCATAGCTCACAGCAAGCTTAAACTCTTGGGCTCAAGCCATCCTCTTGCCTCAGCCTCCTGAGTAGGTGGGACTACAGGCACCCGCCACAACACTTGGCTATTTTTAGAGATGGGGGGTAGTGGGGGGTATCTCACTCTTGCTCAGGCTGGTCTTGAACCTGTGAGCTCAGGCAATCCACCTGCCGTGGCTTCCCAGAGTGCTAGGATTATAGGCGTGAGCTACCACGCTGGTACTGAAAATATCATCTTAAGTACAGCTTCAATCATGTCACTCATTCCTTTGTCTGGAAAGTCAGTGATACCACATTTGGTGCTAAATGAAGGCCAAGCTCTTTCCTTAGTAGAGTACGTGAAGATTCATACTCTGCTTCCCATTTACCTTCAAGTATTACCTTGAGCAGCTTTTCTTGGCACTTATCTCCATACTGTGGACAAATAGAATATTTGTGTTTTCTCCTTATGGAGCCATATTCTTATAGCTTCATACTTGGATCACTGAATGTTCTTAATCAGCAGAGGAATCTGACTGGCTGATGGAGCAGATCCTGAACTTACTTAAGGATTTGGAAATCCACAGAATTTTGTGGAGGGCTGGAGAACCAGGCTTAAGGTTAAGCTTCTAGACAATTGTGCCTCAAACCACATCTGGGAACTATTACTCTTTTGCCTACCAAGCTGCCTAACTAGTGCCACTTCCGAGCTAGGAATTAGATTCTGCAGCCACTGTGGGTCCTCCTTTGGCACTGCCATTGTGGAAGATGTCTCTGCTGTTGTCTATACGAGCCAAAAGATGGTGGCTCCTCATAGAGCCTACTTTCTCATGTGGCTCACTTCCAGCTGAAATCTTGTGCCAGTCTTCTGAATGTCTACGTCATTGCTGCAGGTAGGGAATTTGAGGCACAAAATTTATTTTGGAAGGTTGGACTCTATAGTGTGAAAATTTTCCCAAATAAAGAAAGATTCTTTAGAAGCTCATAGCCAGCCTGACTGTGATAAATATTCACTATAATACTTTTGCTCAGATTCTTACACTTGTGGTATATACTTTTTATCGCCTAATGAATACATTTGTGTAAAGACCAACTAGAAGTCTATGTTTTGAATTAGTCTGCTTGGCTCACTCTGATCTGAATGTTCTTATGATTTTTATCAACGTATCTTTTATTATTTGATTTTTTAAAAAACAACATCTGAGTACACAATAATATTAACACGTGTTCTGGTGTAATAGTCAAATAGTGTGGGGAGATATAGAATAAGTGAAAGTTACCTTTCGCCACTCACCTCCAAACCCCCACTAATTCACATTGCTGTCTCATTTCTAAATACGTGCTTCTAGGGTGCTTCGAGGGCCCCGAGGTGCGGGGGCCTGCCTATAACAGTTGCTAAAAGATTGTCTTGTCTCTGGTCTCGCCTCCCATCTTGCTGTTCCGCTCTCTTGTTCACTTTTATCTTGGTTGTTGAACGCACCAAAAGCAACGTCGAGGCAAGTGTTCTGGGAAGGTGGGGCCCCAAGGCCAATTATTGGAGTTAACCTTCTAATCTGTGGGGCTGACTGACTGATGAAATGAGACCCTAATACTACCCCTCTCTCAGGGGTTATCAGGTCTATATTCTTGAATGGCATGAGCCTATCAGCTCCCCCAAAGGGCTGAATTTTCATTAGGACTCTGTGTCACCTCTCTTGCTTATCATAGTTTATAGGCTTAATGATATACCTTTTCATTCCTTCTATGAGACACATGACAATGTAATCTCTTAAATTTTATTCCCTGCTGGCCCCAGCCCCGCTGGTAATTCCATTTGGGATCCTGAAAGGGGACAGCTGTTCTTGCCACAGAGTATTGGAGAGGTTGGGCAGCATTTAAGGCCTCTGCAAAAACTCATACCTGGGCCCAAGTGTGCTGTGGGATGCAGCAGTGAATTATACCAAGGCCACTCCTTTTGAGATCTAAAGAAAGCTGGGCTCTGAAACTCCTCAGTAAACTTTGCTGGGTCCTTAGAAAACCGGCTCAGTCTTCTCTGGCACTGTTTAAGGTCTTATGTACAAAAAGGAATGTGTGTTCTGGTGATGGCTGCTTGGCCTGTGGCTAACCTTTCTCCTGTAAAGGACGAAGGGGTCTAGGGCCAGGTTTAAGGCTGGGTTGAGGATATATTGGTGGGTAGAGTGCTGGTTCAGGGACAGAGGCTGGAATTCCCTTAAGGATTAGGAGGTTTGGTTGGGGGGGCTTCAGAGTTTTCTAAACTGGGGTTTAAAAAATGCAAGGTTTAGATAAGATATATAGGATTATCCATTTTTATATACATGGTATTGTACTAGGGTATTATCCATTTTTATATACATGGTATTGTACTAGGGTATAAGTTCCTCGTGCCTCTGGGTTTTCTTGAAGGCTATAAATGCCTGAAAATAAGGGATTTGGGGCCATTTATTCTGTCATTGGCAGAAGAGGTCTAATTGGTGGATAGTATTATAGTTTATATTTCCATTGACTGATCAGACCACCCTGTCATTCAGCTTACGTTGGAGCCAGACAATGTTACATAGGAATAAGAGTTTTTCCCTTTTTTTGCTATCTTATTTAAAGGAAGCCCAATTTTGGAGGATACAGTTGAAGGGGGACTTCTCTGGTTCTCAGGACTAGACCTGAAAGAAAGAGAGAAAAAGAAAGGGGTCATAATAGTCACCTGGAGGCTGCTAGGGGTAATAATAGAGCCCTAGGGGGCTCACAGGCTAGGGGAAGCTACAGGCATCCCCATTCTCTCCCCTGCCTGTTACTTGTTTTGAAGGTGTCCATGATAGCAAGTGTTCCTGGACCCTCCTCCCCATCCTGGAAGTCATGGTCTTGGTGGGGAGACTTCCACATCTTTGAACCAGGGGAAGCTGGGGTCAGAAATTGTCCAAGGGCTTGAGTATGGACTTTGTCCAATTATTAGTGATCCAATGCTCAGATGTATTGCTCCAGCACTGGCATCTCTTAGGTTCCAAGACTTCTCATAATTTCATTATCTTCTCCCATCTGATGGAGCATTTTTAGCTCAGATAAGGTGGTTAAAGGGAGTAGAGCTTTCTGAATCTTGAAGACTTTTCTTCTGTCTTCATGTAACATTTGATGTCATCCATTTTTCCTCCTAGAAATGTAGAGCTAACCGCCATAGGAGTTCTTTTATCCCAAAGTACCTCTATTCTGTGGAATTCAACCAAGTGATCAAGCAAGGCCAGAATCCAAGTTCCCTTTCCCTGGGTCATCCTGTCTATCCTTATAAACCTTCCACAAAAACCTAGCACAAGCATAGCAAGTGGGGATATTAGCTAACATATAGGCAAACAGTGTAAGGGCATCCCACCCAGCCTTGCAAGGTGGCATATTAAGTCACAATTATCTTTCTTCCAAATCTGGGGAAGCAGTACAGAGAAGGAAGAATGAAGTCTAACAGCAGAGGCTGGGTCTCGAATTTCCATGACTTAGTGATCATTTAGGCTTCTGTGTGGCATGTGGAAATCCTCTGTCAGTTTCCTAAGCTGTGGTTACCCAGCTTCTGGTGACAGTTTGAATTCGCATGGCCTGAGGAGAGACACTTAGCCACCTTGATCAGAGAGAGCTGTGGTCAGCCAGATGGAGGGAGATTATGCACCAGTAACTCACAGGGAAACCAGGAAAGCAGTGAGACCCTGGAATGTGCTTACCTTAGAGTATGGTACGACAGTTTCTGCCTTATGTGATGTCTCCTGGCTGGCTGGTCACAAAGATGTTACCAACTTCCTACTGAAACTTTTTCTAAATTCTTAGTGTTCATGGGAAAAGAATTTCAGGACCCGCCATACAAGTCAAAGAAGGAAGAGCTTTTTTATTGAAAGTGAAAGTACCCTCTCAGAGAGGAGAGTGGGCAGGCTTAAAAGAGAGCAGCTATCCTGGGAGGAAGTGTTTTTAGGTCTTTGGTAGTCTTATTACTGAGGGGAGGAATATTCAAGGTCAAGGGCTTGTCTTTTACTAAATATTTGGGTATTTCTCAAATTGTTTCTTGCATTTTCTTACTTTATATGGTTGTCTGGGAACAATGGCATGGTTGCTCTCATGGTCATTTCAAAGGGGGAGAAATTTTAAAACCACAATGTGAGTGATATCATAATTAGTCAAAGTTCATGTACGGTGGCAGAGACAGCTGATAAGCTGTTTGAAGCTGGTTCTTGCTTATGATTTCTGATTATTTACCATTATTGCAGGAGTTCCTTTGCTAATATTTCTAATTTGAATTAGAGTTTGTGGAGGTGCTGAAATATTCAGGTTTGGCACAGATTTCCATATTTCAGGAAAGAATGAAAAGTGTCATTTTCTGATCAGAGTTTTTTCTGAGACTTAAATGCTGGCATCTGAGAAAGACCTCACCACACTTGATCTTAGCCAAAAGGCCAAAAAGTGATGAGAAAGACTTCTCAGAGGGAGGTGGATTTTTTTTCTTTTAAAGGTATAATATTTTGATTAAATTGCGTAAATATAAAATGGTTTCCAATCACTTTTTTAATCTGTAAATACAGTAGATGATAAAAGGGCATATATTTTATTATGTATTCATATTTAGAAAATAATATTTGAAAATGTATTTGACTTTTTTTTTTTATTTTTGTAGAGACAGAGTCTCACTTTATCACCCTCGGTAGAGTGCTGTGGTGTCACACAGCTCACAGCAACCTCCAACTCCTGGGCTTAGGCGATTCTCTTTCCTCAGCCTCCCGAGTAGCTGGGACTACAGGCGCCCACCACAACACCTGGCTATTTTTCTGTTTTACAGTTTGGCTGAGGCTGGGTTTGAACCTGCCACCTTCGGTATGTGGGGCCAGCGCCCTACTCGATCAGCCACAGGTGCCGCCCTATTTGACTTTTTTTTGAGACAGAGTTTTACTTTGTTGTCCTCAGTAGAGTGCTGTGGTATCACAGCTCACAGCAACCTCAAACTCTTGGGCTCAAATGATTCTCTTGTCTTAGCCTCTCGAACAGCTGGGATGACAGGCACCAGCCACAACACCTAGCTATTTTTAGAGACAGGGTCTCACTCTGGCTCAGACTGATCTCGAACCTATGAGCTCAGGGCAATCCACCCGCCTCGGCCTCCCAGAGTATTAGACTTTTTAAAACTACATTTAAAGGATTAATAATAATTTCCCTATTTTGAGGAATTACCTCTGAAAAACTTGGGCTGCATTTTGCATTTTGCCTCATTCTCTATTGTCTGTTAATTATAACTAATTTGGTGATCTTTTCTCTTTACAGATCATTCAACTTCAAGTGGCACATTATCTTTTAAGCCTAGTCGATCATTGATTACTCTTCCTACTGCTCATGTGATGCCGTCTAATTCCAGTGCTTCAATTTCTAAACATAGGGAATCCTTGACATCAGATGGCTCAACATGGAGTACAAACCTCATGCAGACACTGGGGAGCCACAGTAGAGTGGAGCAGGACTCATCACTGGACATGAAGGACTTCCGGCCCCTTCGGACATGGTCATCTTTATCCAAACTCATTATCCCAGATAACTGCAGCCAGGGTGGCCCTGCACGCTCAGAGGAGTCAAGCAATGGTTTGGAAAAGACAGGCAGGGGCAAGGCTTTAATATCACAGCTAAGGACAGTTGGGCCTAGCTGCTTACATGATAGTATGGAGATGCTTAAGTTAGAGGACAAAGAAATAAATAAGAAGCGGTCATCAACTCTGGACTGCAAGTACAAATTTGAGAGCTGCAGCAAAGAGGACTTTAGAGCCTCTTCCTCTACTCTTAGGAGACAGGCCTTAGACGTGACATATAGTGCCTTACCTGAAAGCAAGCCCATTATGATGAACTCAGAGGGTTTTGAATCTCCAAAATACTTAATGCTTGGTCAACAGGCAGTAGATGGAGTTCCCATTCAGCCCTCTGTGAGGACTCAGATGTGGCTTACAGAACAGTTGCGGACAAACCCTTTGGAAGGTAGAACTACAGAAGATTCTTACAGTTTAACTCCTTGGCAACAACAACAAATTGAAGAGTTTCGTCAAGGAACTGAAGCTCCAACGCAGGTAAGGGTCAAAAATCTAATCTTTGCTTCCCTCCAGTGGATGTTAGGAGTACAGCAGCACACTTGCAAGTAAGCAGATGACAGTGTCCACAGCCACAGATGGTTTTGCTTTTCCTTTCCCCTGCAAGTCAATAAGCAGAAATATTATAAACTTGAAAGTGTTGTGTTGATAAACAAAATGTACAAAGCATTTTAGACTAATTTAATTAACATGAAACAGTTAAAACTTTGTATATAATTTAGTTTTTCCTTTTCATTTGTTAAATGGAAATAAAAGTAAACAGAGCAAACCATATCTAAAGAAACTTGTAAACAAAACCAAAAGAGTATGAGGTCATGGATTTTGTTTCTGGCAGTATAAGATTTAGAACCTGGATGATTCTTTACCTGTTACCTTTTCTTGGCCTTGATTTCCTCACCTATAAAAATGAGAAGGGGGAACTATAGTCATTTGTAAAGTTTTTGTAATCATTGAAAATGTATTGAAAATGTTTATAAATTAGATGTTCTTATTTAAAATATCAAACTGGGTATCAAGACTTGTTTAAGGAGGCCAGGCACAGTGATTACAGGCTCACACCTATAATCCTAGTACTCTGGAAGGCCAAGGTGGGTGGATTGCCTGAGCTCAGGGTTGGAGACCAGCCTAAGCAAGAGGGAGACCCCATCACTAAAAATAGCCAGGCATTGTGGCGGCGCCTGTAGTCCCAGCTGCTCGGGAGGCTGAAGCAAGAGAATCGCTTGAGCCCAAGAGTTTGAGGTTGCTGTGAGCTGTGATAGCATAGCACTCTACATGGGTGACAAAATGAAACTCTGTCTCAAAAACAAAAAATAAAACAAAGATTTGCTTAAGGAAAGCGCTTAATGATGATACCATATATAAAGAAAAATTCTATATAACTCCTGATAGGTCTAGGGCAGCGGTTCTCAACCAGTGGGTCTTGACCCACAGGAACTGTATTAAAGGGTCCGTGGCATTAGGAAGGTTGAGAACCATTGGTCTAGGGAATAATGTATATGTATGTGAATTTCTTTTTTTTTTTTTTTTTTGAGAGCCTTAAGCTGTCACCCTGGATAGAGTGCTGTGGCATCACAGCTCACAGCAACCTCCAATTCCTGGGCTCAAGCGAGTCTCTTGCCTCTGCCTCCCAAGTGCTGGGACTATAGGCGCCCGCCACAATGCCCGGCCATT
>CAUYRH010117826.1:0-16892 GCA_963574655.1 Perodicticus potto
CAGGTGCCTGTAGTCCCAGCTACTTGGGAGGTGGAGGCAGGAGACTCGCTTGAGCCCAGGAATTGGAGGTTGCTGTGAGCTGTGAAGCCACAGCACTCTATCCAGGGTGATAGCTTGAGGCTCTGTCTCAAAAAAAAAAAAAAAAAAAGAAAGAAAAAAAGTTGCTATAAAGGATGGTATTGGACCGTCAGTGATATTTGGAAATGGACTTTACATTAGACCATAGTATTTACCAACACTAAATTTCCTGATGTTCATCCTTCTCCTGTGGGTAGGTAAGAGAATGTCCTTAATGTATTTGGGGAGGGAAGGGTATGATCTTTGCAACTTACTCACAAATGATTCAGCAAAATAAGAATGATAATAAGAAGAATAAGACTAAGAATAAAACTGATGACAATAATAATAACAGAGTAAGGCTCGGCACCTGTAGCTCAGTGGTTAGGGAGCCAGTCACATGCACCAGGGCTGGTGGGTTCGAACCCAGCCCGGGCCTGCTAAACAACAATGACAACTACAACAAAAAAATAGCCAGGCTTGTGGCAGGCACCTGTAGTCCCAGCTACTTGGGAGGCTGAGGCAAGAGAATCGCTTAAGCCCAAGAATTTGAGGTTGCTGTGAGCTGTGACGTCACAGCACTCTATTGAAGGTGATATAGGGAGACTCTATTTAAAAAAAAGAAAAAAAAAACAAATAATAACAGACCAAGAAAAGACTAAAGAACGTAGTTATTACTAGATCATATTAGGTATACACGTATGTATAGAGAGAACAAAAGCAAATGTGACCAGGTGTCAAGAATGGGTGAGTCTAAGGCAGCGGTTCTCAACCTGTGGGTTGTGACCCACAGGAACTGTATTAAGGGGCCACGGCATTAGGAAGGTTGAGAACCACTGGAAGGGATAACTGTATGGGAGTTTACACATTCTTGCAAGTTTTCTATAGGACCGAGAATTTTTCAAAATAAGTTTAATAATAAAAACAAAATCCGCGGGTCTTTCATGTACTCTCTGAAGGAACTGAGCCCTCCTCATTCTGTCCCCTTGTTTTCTCCCAAGCACCCCCAGCCCCCACCTAAGAGCCTGGGGGTTTGTTTACTAAACATCTCAGTGATGAGCTCTCGCCCCCTGATTTCATCAATTATAAATGTGCTTGCTACTCACCACAGGGCAATTTGCGGTGAGCATAGCACCATCCAAGCTCACCGCAGCCTCGAAGAGAGATGAGAGTTCAGGCCAGACACAGTGCTGTGGGGGCAGTAGGGGCACACAGGCAGCCCTGCCACCTTCCTGTTTGTCAGCCAAGCAAGGCTTTGGAGGGCAGCAGGAAAGTAGGTCAGTGCTCAGGGCTGGCCAGTGCTGCCAGCCCAGCTGCTCAGGTCTGCACAGCCAGAGCCAGAGGCTCCCCGGATCTAGGTCTTCCACCTCCTGGAAACAAGCAAACACTCTGACTAGCCCGGCTTTAAGTGCCTTACACGTGTAAACTCATTTATTTGCACATCAAACCTAGGAGCAGCTATTGTTATAATACCCATTGTGCAGATGAGGAAACTGAGGCATAGAAAAGTAACTTCCAGCTCGGCGTCTGTAGCTCAGGCGGCTAAGGCGCCAGCCACATTCACCAGAGGTGGTGGGTTCGAATCCAGCCCGGGCCTGCTAAACAACAATGACAACTACAACCAAAAAATAGCCAGGTGGGCACCTGTAGTACCAGCTACTTGGGAGGCTGAGACAAGAGAATCGCTTAAGCCCAGGAGTTGGTTGCTCTGAGCCGTGACACCACGGCACTCTACTCAGGGCGACAGCTTGAGGAGCTGTCTCGGAAAAAAAAAAGAAAAGAAAAGAAAAGTAACTTCCTCAAAGTCTCTGGTAAGTGACAGAACTGGGTCTTACCCTCTTAACCATAATGCCATATTGCTAAGAAACTTACATTAATAGATACTATGTATGTTTAGTTGACATGTAATAGTTATAAGTCACAAATTGCAACAATTTCACTGCTTCTTGATTCACCCTCCCAAACCCCATAATGTCTATCCCCTGCGAAAAAGCATCTTTTGGCTCCTGCTGCCACTTTTTTTTTTTTAATTATAGATTAATATGAGGGTACAAATGATTAGGTTATAATGTTTGCATTTGTTAGGTAAGTCCCTGTAGTAGTTGTGTCCCACACCCAGAAGGTATGCCATATACCCTTACATTGTCCCCCATTAGGCGGGAGCACACCACCTGCTGCCAATTTATAAAGTAGAAATCCTTCATCGGTCCTCCAAAGTCCTCTTTACTATCTAATTCTGCATTTCCCCTTCTCTTTCATCTGGTAACAGCTCTTTCCTACCCATATTGCATGTAGCTTACAGGAAGCTGACCCCATCTTGCATTCTTCACACAAATCATGTGGTCCAGGCTTGGCCAATCAGGTCTCTGAATTTCCAAGCTACAAAGATTGGTTTACATGACCTACCTGAGCCAATGAGAATCTATTCTGGGACTTCTGTCTGAACTCTGGGGAAAAGAATATCTCCTAATGTTGGTGTGACTGAGAGAATGAATTTGAGCTGGAGTTTCCAGCAGACATCGTATTATTCCCCCTAATTTTCAAGTAGTGTTTTTACCCCTCCTAACAATTTCAAATCTTAAGCTTTCTGTTTGTCTTCCTTTTACCAATAATATCACAGCACTCAAGGGATTACATGGGTTTTCAAATTTTGGAGTTAAAATCTGCCCTGCAGCTACCCTGGCCATACTGAGGGTCTGAGTCCTGCCTGCTTTCTCTTGATCCCAGGGAAGGATTCAGCCTGCCTACACTTCTCCTTGGTTAGTTTACAGAGCAAAGATTCACTTCCTTGCTGTTCTCTCACACAAATAACAAAAGAGAGCCATACTGTATCCTTAAATGCACAGAGAGGCTAGTAGTAAAATAGAGGGAGCTCTGAAATTGGGACTAGAGGCCCTTGGTTAGAGTCTAAACCTTAAGACTTTTTGAGTATCGCCATGCACATTAGTTAATCTTTCTGAGGCTCAGTTTCCTCATCAGTATTGCTGAAGATGTGGTCTTTAGAAATGTCCTGTAGATGGTAAGCACTGTGCCTCCTGATTATTGCCTAAACAGAGACAGAAATGGTTTTTTTGTCTAATATGGTTGCTCACACCTGTAATCTTGGTGCTTTGAGAGGCCAAAGTGGGAGGAGTGCTTGAGGGTAGGAGTTTGAGACCAACCTGGGCAACATGATTAGACTATCTCCTCCCTACAAATTAGCTGGGTGTGGTGGCACACACCTATACCTCAGGGAAGCTTAGGCAGAAGGATTGCTTGAGGCCAGGAGTTTGAGGTCACAGTGAGCTATAATGGCACCACTGCACTTTAGCCTGGGTGACAGAGGAAGACCCCATCTCTGGGAAACAAACACTCAAAACACGAAAACAAGAAGAGTTTCTCCTCACTTGGGATGTCACTGAGCTTCTGGACATTGTGAGACAGGTAACTGGGCACAGGGATTTGAACATCCAGATGAGGCTGAGATCTCATCTGTATCACTGGAGATTTCCTCAGAACTGGCACAATGCGTAGATGTCACAATACTAATGTAGGTATTCTTGTAGTCATTGTTACTCTAAGGGACCATTCTTGCTACAGGAATAGTGCACAAAACCCAGAAATTCATCAACATTTCCTAACCAAGGTCTAAAGAGCAGGTATTCGGCACACACCAAGGCAGCCAGAGGCCTAAAGCCTGCTGACCTGGCTGAAGGTCAGGCAGGACTGCCCTGTCTTACCCTCCTCCCAGGGCTGCAATCCTAGGAGGCTGAAGCCCCCATTGGGGATAGCACTGCTGGAAACTGAGGAGAATCCTCCAGGCCCCCAGCTGGGGAGGAGAAAGTGAGTCACTACATCAGGTTCTGCTTTGGTGACTATTATGGACTAAACATTCCCAGCATCTGAACCGAGATGGTTTTTGTGACTTAAAGTGACTTCAGGACTCTTTTTGATCTAAGAGTGCGTAGAACAGTCATGGGCCTGTGGGGAGTTTTCATTCAGAGACAGGAGAATTACTTTCACTGGAGAAAGTTTAAGGGAAGGGGGGAGACAAAAACAAAGTCGTGGACTTGGTGCCTGTAGCACATGCCCACAACACCACCACATGCACCGAGGCTGGCAGGTTCGCGCCCCACCCAAGTCAGCTAAACAACAATGACAACTGCAACAAAGAAATAGCCGGGCATTGTGGCAGGTGCCTATAGTCCCAGCTACTTGGGAGGCTGAGGCAAGAGAATTGCTTAAGCCCAAGAGGCTGAGGTTGCTGTGAGCTGTGACACTATGGAACTCTATGAAGGTGACCAAGTGAGACTCTGTCTCAAAAAATAAATACAGTGTGAAAAAAATAAAAATAAAATAAATAAATAAAGTTGTGATGATACTAGGATCTGTGCTTGTTCTGTGTACCAGTCACACCTGCCATCACAGTAGTTACGCATTAGGGAACCCTGGTGTCTAATATTATGTCCAGAAGGTATGTGAGGGCACAGCAGGGGTTCCCTGGGCTAAATGTACAAATTAACCCCCAAGGGCCTGCCCAGATCCTCAACTCCAATTTCTAGGTACATTCACCTCGAATCTCGCTGCTTCTCCCTTGGGCTGCCAGGAATCTGACCCTTCCCCCAGCACCTACCCTCATGTGTCAGTCGTGGGAAGGGGGCCCTCAAGCAGCAGGCCAAGCTCTGTTTGGCCTGGAGACAGGTTCTCATCACTGAGGTGGTCTGGGCAGTAATTACTGCCGAGGTGCTGGGACCCCAGGAGGGCCGCCGCATACCTCGAATCTATGTGGGCCATGAATGGACCTGCCCCTGGATAAGAAGCTGTCAACAGGCGCCTGCCCACCCCTCGCTGGGTTCCCAGGCCCCTAGAGCCCTCTCGTAATAGGAGCCATTTTCCCTGCAACCAGTGGGTGATCAGGTTTTTAATCTTGGAGACCCCTGGGATCCCAGCTGGGAAGTGTGGAGGGGAGGGCCTGTCTGGGAATGCCAGAGGGCTTCCCAGCACAAGAGGGTTGTCGTGGAGCAATATGTCTCCATTCCAGACCAGCCTCCCCCACCCCTCCATGCTCCTCCCTTCCATAAAGCCCACTCCATAGCTCTGGGGGGTGCCCAGCATTGGTAGTGTATGAATGCCCGAAGTTGAAATCTGAACAGCTTGTCTCGTGCTAACTCAGGTCCATGTCGGTCAGTCTGGGTAAAGTACCTCTTTGCTGAACCCTCATCCTCCCTCCTCTGAAACTTCCTTTCTGGACTGTTGCCCTGCAAACACCTCCTGCAGCCACTGGAAAAGCCCTGTCCTGGCTGTCATGGTAAGAAGAATACTGGACCCAACCCAGCCTGCTCTCTGCCATGACTTGCTTTGTGACCTTGGGCAAATCACTTCTCTTTTTTGAGCCTCAGTTTCTGGAGGAGGGCAGACTTGGCACATCCTGAGTGCCCAGTGTGTGCTGTGCTCCAGACATGTGTGGTCCCACACAATCCTAGTCGATGACCCTGTGACATAGATCTTCTGTCCCCAGTTTACAGGGGAGAAGAGGCAGCCTGGGAGAGGTGCAGCAGCTGTCTGAGCCTATACAGCAAATCATCCAGGGCCAGGATCTGAAGCCATCATTCTCCGCCTCCACTACTGAGCACTTTCTCCTCCACGGCAATCTCCAGGTGACCGTGAGGACCCTTCCATACCAGAGGTTGAGAACTCCAATTCGGCAGTGAGGGGCCCCATCTCTTCTCCATGCCTGACCACCTAGTGCCTTTCCACCAAGGTCACTTCCTCCCTTTCCTGGAGATTATTCCTCCCATCTCATCTCTCCCAAACATTTGTGAAGTGTGCATGCTGCCTCCAAGTTGAATTTTGGAGCCTCAGTTTCCTTCTCTGTAAATTCAGTGTCCTAGGATCAATAAATTCAGAGATGTCGTCCCTGACCAGATCATGTGACTTCTCCTAGGGATCAGATTCTTTTACATGTTCATTTGTCTATTATCATGTTTCCCCTCTAGAATATGAGTTCCACAAGGTGTGGCCTTTTGTTTTTTGTTTTTGAGTTAGAGTCTAACTCTGTTGCCATGGGTCAGCGCCATGGAGTTATAGTTCACAGCAACCTCAAACTCTGCGGCTCAAGAGGTCCTCTTGCTTCAGCCTCCCAAATAGCTGGGACTACAGGTGCTCACACAACACTGGCTAGTTTTTCTATTTTTAGTAGAGATAGGATCTCGTTCTTGCTCACTCTGATCTCAAACTCCTGAACTCAAAGGATCCACCCCTCTCAGCCTCCCAGAGTGCTAGGATTACAGATGTGAGCCACCTCACCTGACCATGGCAGAGCCTTTATCTGTTTCATTGCTATTACATTCTCAGCACCAAAACTGTGCCTGGTACCTACTGTGTTCAGAATACAGGATGTCTGTAAGTCCATGTGCAATTTACAATGTAAAACTATTTTAAATTCCACACGAACTAACAGACACCTGTATATTTGCTGAGTGAACAAACGAGAGAATTCATGCTAATCACAGCAACTACTATTTCTGGACTGTTTACCAGGCACTGTGTCAATCGCCACAACAATCCACTAAAGAAAGCCAATTATTGCACCTGTTATACAGATGGAGAAACTGAGTCACAGGGAGTTTAGGTAACTTGCCCTAAATCCACTTTGGATGTCTTCATGTCCAAAGAACATGGAAGCTCAAAAATGCTTTACAACTCCAGGGGCTGATATCAACAGAGGTGATCTTGGCCTTGCTCAGAGCCAGACCCCTGACCATGATGGAGCCCTCTGCCTAGCCAGCCTCTGCTGGGCCTCTTACCTCAAGTACAAGGCTCTGAATCCTTTCCCTCGCATGGGCAGTGGGCCAAAATTAAAAACAAACACTTTAAAATAAAAGTCATATTAAAAAACAAAACCAACTTCTTGCCTTAAAATATTGTGAGTCAGGAGGGCAATTAGCAATTATGCTGTATTTTATTATGAGAAGATAGAATTCTAATTGGACTGATTTGAATTCCACACACCTCCACAGATTGTTTTGGGAATTAAGGTATCAGTTGTATCGGTAATTATGGTTTACCATTAAATTACCCCCCCACAGAAAACTGTTAAATTGTCTGTGACGGTGCTTAAATTTAGCTCAGACTCATGTCTTATGAAGACTGCTCGAGTCAATACAAGCCATCCGGAAACCACTGGGTACCCTGTGCCAGGCAGTAATTAGGGGTTGAGGTTTCCAAAGTCTTACCTGAGACAGCAGGACAAGTGGCTGGGCTGCAGGGTGCTCACGTGGGGGGCCGGGACGCTCCCCCAGTGCAGCGCTATTCACTAGGCTGGCCTAACACCTGACTCACAGTAGGCATCCTGGAAGGCAGTGTGGTTTCAGCTCACGAGTGACACTTTGGCAAGGGTACATCAGCACAGAAGCAGCCCTCAGGCAGTGAGGGACGGTGTAAGGCTCAGGGACATCATAATAAAGAAATAAACTCAGACCTGGGATTGGGTCCCCCTCCAATACTTAGAGCGTGAACTTGGGAGGGCAACTAATCTCTTCTAGCCTTTCTTTCCCTATCTTTTAAATGGGTACACTTCCTGCCTCATGCATGGATTTTTGTGAAAGTTATCGAGAAAGGGAGGGGTGTGGTGGCTCACGCCTGTAATTCTACCACCCTGAGAGGCCAAGGTAGGAGGATCCTTTGAGTGTAGGAGTAAAGAGACCACCCTAAGCAAAAGCAAGAACCTGTCTCTACTAAACATAGTAAAATTAGCCGGGCGTTGTGGTGAGCACCTGTAGTACCAGCTAGTTGGGAGGCTGAGGCTGCAGGATTGTTTGAACCCAAGAGTTGGAGGTTGCTATGAACTGGGCTGACACTGTGGCACTCTAGCCTGGGGCAACAGAGTGAGACTCTGTCGCAAAAAAAAAAAAGAAAAGAAAAGAAAGAAACAAAAATTAATGGAAAATAATAATGGCGACAACTACCACCTCTGGCCCTTGTAATGTGCCACTCCTGTGTGTTCATCTATTTATTTATTTATTTATTTATTTATTTATTTATTTATTTATTTATTTACTGAGACAGAGTCTATATCACCCTCCGTAGAGTGTTATGTCATCACAGCTCACAGCAACCTCAAACTCTTGGGCTTAAGTGATTCTCTTGCCTCAGCCTCCCAAGTAGCTGGGACTACAGGCACCTGCCACAATGCCCAGCTATTTTTTTTGTTGCAGTTGTCGTTGTTTAGCTGGCCAGGCCAGGTTCCAACCTGCCAGTCTCCATGTGCATGACCAGCGCTGTAAACACTGTGCTACGGCTGCCAAACCGCTTCTCTGACTTTTTCAGGCCCCTGTGCCTTTCCACACACTGTTCCTTCTCCCCAAAGGCTGTTGCCTTTTTTCTACCTTCCTGAATCCATCTCATACCTGCTAGGTGGTAGCTTCTCTGTGATGCTGCCCTGCCTCCGTGGCAGGCCTGCTGCTCCCTTGGGCCTTTGCACCTTTAATTTAGCCCCCAACCACCATGAGGATTAAATGGGATGACATCTGAACAAGCCCATGGACCACAAATGAGACCATGTTGTGAAGCTAGGCTTAGTTGGGTTTTGTGGACACTAAAGAAGATGACTTTGAGTATTCTTTGGGTGGTGCTGTCACAAAGTACAAAATGAACTGTGAGAACTGTGATGAACTGTGGCAATGGGACAGTATTCCAGATTAGGGATTGAGCTAAAAGGGTTGGAAATAGTTGAGTGGAGTGGTGGGAAGAAATGCCTGCTGTCAGTGCCTCTGTGGCGCCCCATCACCTGGAGAATAAAACAGCCAGGACACGGATTAGAAGTACATGCTTCCTAGAGGTGGGCTTCCCATAGGTGCAGGGAAAAGCCCCAAGTAACCTCTTCTGTGGCCTTTTATTGAAACATTATACAACAGGTGCGGGGTGGGGGCACATACTAAGATCACGTGATCGCTATGTGCTATTTCTCCATGGGCTCGATTCCCACCCTATTATTGCACTACAAATGTCCCAGCTTCAACACCTGCTTGCTGACGAGTGAGGATCTTATCTCATTAGTGCATGCAGTTGCTTGAGGGCTTGTCTCCAGGCTGCAAAACATGTCCAAGCTGGCTGGGCTCGGAGAGCCCCTCCCTCAAGAACCGGTGACCGGGTTTGGCGCCTTGGCGCAAGCAACTAAGGCGCCAACCACATACACCTGAGCTGGCGGGTTTGAATCCAGCCCAGGCCTGCCAAACAACAGTGATGGCTGCAACCAAAAAATAGCCAGGCGTGGTGGCAGATGCCTGTAGTCCCAGCTACTTGGGAGGGGGAGGCAGGAGAATCGCTTGAGCTCAGGAGTTGGAGGTTGCTGTGAGCTGTGATGTCACAGCACTCTACCTAGGGCAAAAGCTTGAGGCTCTGTCTCAAAAAAATAAACAAATAAATAAAAGAAGCAGTGACCGCTTCTACAAGCCTGGTGCTCAGTCTCCTACAACTGCTAGTAGGCAGTTGTCATAGCCCATTTGTGCTACTGCAACAGAATACTACAGATGGGTAATTTACAATGAACAGAAATTTATTTTACTCATGGTTCTGAAGACTGGGAAGTCCAAGATCAAGTGTCTGACATCTGCAAAGGGCGTTTTTTCTATGTTATAACATGGAGGCGGGGGGAGAGAATATGCAATAAAGGATAACCCCACTCCTGTGATAACGAACCCACTAATGATAATGGTATTAGTCTATGTAAGAGGATGGAGTCCCACTTCCTAATACATCACAGTGGCAATTAAATCTCAAGATGAGTTTTGGAGAATACAACCTTTAAACCCTAGCAGCAGTATTTGTGGGAAAACATGACCCAAGGCATCCGGGGCCCTCATCATACATTCATTTTCACCCCACGGGGCCTGCAGGTTGTACCCTCTACTGATCTAGACAGTTCCCCTGTATGTCAGCTTTTGTTTACACCTGGGGCTCTGGAGCCTCAGGGAAGAGCCCATGAAGGACCCACTGAGGCTGAGGTATGGCACCAGGATTGAGATCTCCAGGCAGGTGGAGCAGCGATGGGTCTTCTGTCCTCTGAAGTAGAGCAACCAATGGAGCATGAACTTCAACCTGAGGGCAGAGAGTCGGAGGCACAAGCTGGTCCTGGGACTGACAGGTAAAAACTGAAGAAAGGAGGGGATCAGAACACTCAAGACCAAAGTGTAATTAAGGCAGCATTGTTTATTTTGACACTTGGATGCAAGTGGGCTAAGATCTAAATGATGTTAGCAGGGAGTTAGGGAGGGGACTGGGCTGGTCTTATATAGCTAGCCAAGGGGAAGCTGATGACCACCGAATTGTTGTTCTCAGCAAGATGTTAAAGATGTTATCTCATTATAGGAATTCTCCTGGCAGGTTCTTCTTATTGGAGTGTCAGCGTATTTCTCTTTGGTGGGTCTGTAATTCGGCCAGTCTGTAATTGGGCCAGTGCAAGGATGAGCCTGCAGCATGTCTCTCTCTTATCTAAATTATCTGTAATTACATCTGTAATAGAGTCTAACAGAATGCTTTTCAAGATGGTGTTAGTTTGGCCAACCTAATGGAGACCACAATTGGGGATTTGAGTGGAGGGGTAATTCTGAGTGTGCTACCCTCCAGTGATAAAGTGGGGAGCCTTCCCAGCATTCCCTGGGAGCAAGCTGCATGTGGGCCAGAGGGGACAGTGGAAAGTCCCGGGTGACCAGGTTTGAGCTCTCCTTGGCAGGTAACAGTTTATCCTAGGAGTTTTCAGACTCTCCATCATGCCCCCTCCTCCTGTCTGATGACCCGACCTGTCATTCCCAAGCTTCCACATTAATGTCCGCCCCTCAGAGTCCTTCCTGCCTGGGCTACCTCCTGTCCTGCTTCTCAATGGTAGGCCATGGGAGGAGGTCTTGGGAGCATAAATGAGACTCCACCAAAGGCTTCTGGAGAACTAGGATGGCAAGGATATGGCTGATCCAGCCAGAACCTTATCTTGTCAGTAAAGTTGGGACTGTGTTTCCTAAGTGGCTTGTTCCAAGGACACGTAGGTTACCACAGAGGAGGAGAAATCACTTCCATTTTACCTTTGGCCAATTGTCCCCTAAAAGTGCTTTCTTCCTACAGTGTTGCTAAGAAAGTAAAAGAAATTATCCTTGATGTCAGCTAGGGTGATACTGAAACACCGTAGGAGGGACAACAGTAGCAAATTGGACAGTCTCCCACACCTGCTAGCAGGCAGTTGTAGCCCATTGGACAGTATGAGGAGAGTGGACAGCAGATGTTTTGTCTTTGGCTTCAGTTCCAGTCTTGATCTTTGTAAACACAGCACAGCCCACCATCACCCCACGTGGCAATGACTTGGATCAACTACCAGGAAGATGGCTTCTCTGGGGCATTACCTGTGAGCAAACCCCAGCTGCTCTTCCTTGGCCTGTCATTGAGGGGATGGCTCTGCATAAGGGAAAACACAAGGGTGACAAAAAGCCAAAGGTGGGAATAGTTCCCTTTTCATAATAAGGCTGACTCGGCAAATCCTGTTATTTCAGGGCCTATGGTGGACTGGTTCCCAGGCAGCCCTGGCAAGGGGGTCTCTGAGAGGTAGACAGTGAGGTGGGGACTTGGGAATGACAGGTCCAAACATCAAACAGAAGCAAAACAGAGGGCAGGAGAATCCAACAATTCAGAAAGCCTGCCCTTCCAGAAAGTACTGACACCAGGGTGAGGGCTGTCCCAGCACTTACACCTCCAAATCTCCTTTCCCGGTACCTCTATCCATCCCCTATTTGGAGCTGCCCCAAAGCACCTGTTCCTCTGATCCCCGAGCCTGTGCCCTTTGTGTGTGTATAGAAAAGTACAGTGTACACATTTGGTTAGTCCTTTCTTTTAAAACTGTAAATTATCAGACATAACCCTTTTAGAAAGCAATTTGGCAATAATATCAAGCAACATAAAAATGTTCATAGCCTTTGGCCCAATAATCTTCCTCCTGGGAATTAATCCCAAGGAAATAATTCACACGGAAGAGAGAACAATTTCATATCTACAAAGACATTTATTGGGGAGGTTATTTATGATAGTGAAAAACTGGAGACATCTTCCCCAGCCCAATAGGGGATGGTCCTATAAATTATGAAATACCACCTCACTAGTAAAAATCCTACGTTGTAAATTGTGTACCAGCAGGAAATAGTACCCAGAAAATAAAAGCATGTGGGAAAAGGAGCACAGAACTGTATATAGGTCCAGATCGTGGCAATGTTGACAAATCTATGTGTGAGATCCCACAGAATCTGGAGAAATTAAAACAGCTGTGTTACCTGTGGGTGTAAGAAGGTGGGTGTAACTGTGCTTCAGATGTTCTTTTCCATGGCTGGAGAGTCCTTCCAGTGAGAAATCATTTTTGTAAAATTGCAGTTTGTCACCTGAGGGTTCTGACTTTCTTTATTGCCTGGTGGGAGGTGGCAGAAAACAGTCCATCTCCAACCAAACTTCGTTCCTCACCCACCTGTCACTCCGGCCCCCAAAGCAGGGTGCTGCAGCCTCCCAGGTCCCCAGCCAGAGTCTCCCACTTTGCTGTGAGCTTTCGGTGGCAGACAGACTTGGGCGCTATTTCACGCTCATAATTCAAATTACCTGTTTAAGTCGGTCAAATGAAAAAATAGCAGCTCCGCCCCCACGCGGGCGGCGGGGCGCCGGGCGCCGAGGCCAGGAGCGCCGGGGCGGCTGCAGTGCGCTCTCCGGGCGGCTCGGCCCTGAGCTCATTGGGCTATTTCAGCCTGGCGCTGTGCAAACAGGACAATTTACTGCGGCCAAAAGGGGCCCAAATTACAATCGTATCACAAATATCCGCCACGCCAGATCTCTGGAGCCCGGGGAGGGGCCTCTCTCCCGGCTGGCTCGGGGTCAGAGAGTAGACGGTCTGGGGCTGCTCCCTGCAGTAGGAACAAGGTTGTGGGTCCTTGGGACCGTTCCTAACTAGATTCCAGGGCCCCTTCCTGAGAATTCCCCCTGAAAATTTAGGGCCCCCTTTTATTCAGCTACTTCTTTGCACTTTAGATGAAGGCATCCCTCCATTTCGCCACCCTAGAATTCAAAATTGTATCTCCTTATTCAGAAACTTCTGTGCCCTAGGAAAAAATCTGAGTCCTTAGCCTGATATTCAAAGCACCCGTGTCCTGGCCCAGTCCACCTGTCAGAGCCAGTTCCTACATCACCTGCTCCAGCTACCAAGGGCACACCAGGCTTTTTTTGCTTGTTTTTCTTTTCATTCTGCCTATGTGTTCCATTGTTTTTGCTGCTTGGTGAACTCCTACTCCTTCAAGACCCAGATACATGTCACCTCCTCCACGAAGCATTCCCTGATTTCTCCTTTCCCTGACACCTGCCCTCCATGCAGGGTCAGCTTTTTTCCCTTCCTAGCATCATGCATAAATACACGATAATTCTTACATCTTATAATTATTTGCTTGCATTCCTGAGGTGAGCTGTACCATTGTTCACACATATTCCCCTCTCCTCTCCGAAGAAGGATTCTACTTCCCTAATCTGTTGGCTTCACCCAGGCTTGGCCATGTGACTTGCACTGGCCAGTGAAGTGGGATGTAGAAGTTACTTGGGAGCAGAAGCTTCCACAGCCAAGCGTGGTTCACCATGCTCTCTCCCCTCTGCCACAAGGATGGTGGCGCCCCTGCCAGAAATCACATTGCCAACTTGGCACAGGAGTAAAGCAAGTGTGGAGCAGGACACATATAAAGTGTTAGAAAAATGAACCTGACTTTGATGCTTGAAGCCTCTGAGACTCTGCAATCATTTGTGACCGCGGCATGAACTAGCTGATCCCAATTTCTATAGCCTCTGCCTCTCTTCCTGGGCTTTGCCTTCACAAAATCAAGAATCTTACCTTCTCATATTACAGAGTGAGCCTTCATCCTGTGTTCTTTCAATAGATAATAAGAAGAACAACAGAGATTTATTGAACACGGATTCTGTGTTATGCTCTGCTCTTGCCAAGCATTACCCCATTTCATTCTTTCAACAGCACTGTATAGGGGATGCTCCTCTTATACAGGGCTACATAAAGAAAAGAACTACTCTTATACAGGGCTACATAAGAAAAAAGGGACTTGGAGGAGTATAGGGGCTTACCTGAGATCTTAAAGTCATGAGAGCTTAGAGTTGGTCCTTGATTTTAAATCCTATCTGATGCCAAGAAACCTCAAACTTCTGCCATCTGATCATGTGTATTCTCACTCTACCACTTTCTAAAGAGGACCCATGGAGGTTGGAAAGTGGTGGGCAGGTTGTAACTATTGTTTACATCTGTCAAGCAGCTATGAGCTGTTGAGGAAAGATTTTAATCATCTCTGATTCCCCATTCATTAATTCAGTCATTTACCAAAGATGAGTTGAGGGCCTACTACACGCCAGGCAGCATCTTATGTGTTGGAAACTGAGAAATGAAGAAAAAAATCCTTGCTCTTAAACTAATCTGTAGTGACAAAAGGCAAGAAAGTAGTTACCTGGGGTGGGCATGGAATGGGAAATGGGAGAGAAGGGATGACTGTAATTCCAGGGGTGATTTAAAACATTCAGTAGCAGTTGTGGGTTTACAGATATGTGCATCTGTACACATTAAACAAGACTCAGAATGTTATACTTTAAATAGTAAATGGATACAGTTTATTATATCTAAATTATCCCTCAATTAAGTTGATTTAAAAAATATCCTTGCCCTTATGGAGAAACATTCTACTGAGGGAAACAGATAATAAACATGTGGATAAATGAAACACACATCAGAAGGGGGTAAGTGGTGCTGAGGAAAATACACAGGGCAAGGATTGAAGTGCTGAGGGGTGCAATTAAAATAAAGGGATCAGAGAGGCCACCCTAAGAAGGGCTGGTGGAGCTATGCCTGGCATATGGTATTCTTTCTCAGACAGGGGACTATACCTGCTTGCAAGCCTTTTTGAGGCACCCTAAGGGTTGAGGGCAAAGTGCACTACACATTAAGTGTAGCTGATGGACATCTGGAAATCTGGCCCTTGTGTTGGACTTTAATGAAATCTTTGTTTTTGTTTTTGTTTTTTGAGACAGAGCCTCAAGCTGTCACCCTGGATAGAGTGCTGTGGCATCACAGCTCACAGCAACCTCCAATTCCTGGGCTCAAGCAAGTCTCTTGTCTCCGCCTCCCAAGTAGCTGGGACTACAGGCACCCGCCACAATGCCTGGTCATTTTTTGGTTGCGGCTGTCATTGTTGTTTGGCGGGCCCGGGCTGGATTCGAACCCTCCAGCTCAGGTGTACGTGGCTGGCGCCTTAGCCTGTTGAGCCACAGGCGCCGAGCCACAAGTTATAATAATTACCAAAGCTACACATACAGGGTTCAGAGACTAGTTGGATCTTATGTCTTCGGTATGTACTTAATTGTAATACACAGATGATTTGGATTATCTGCTGATAAAGGCAGTCAATGCCAAGGATAATGGTGCCCTTAGGATTAGAATCATCTATACACTGCTAACCAGTTCCTTAAGAATTCCTGGCCACTACCTATAGGAGGTCGAGCTCCTCTTGCTCATGCTTTACAGTGACTGTGGCAAATTCCTAGGGCCTCCTTATCTTTCTGAAGCATGTTAAGGTCTCAGATCAATAGCATCTGTCACATGGAAGGATCAGAAAGGAATATCCCAGGGGGGTCAGGACACCAATTCTAAACCAACCAAGTGAAGGTGGAACTATTTTGGCTTAACTCTCCCGGTTCCTACATGCTCTCACCACATAAATAAACCTGAGCTACAGGACTAACCTCAGGATGCCTTCCCTACCTGTATCAAGAACTAAAGTCCTGAACCCTGCAAGGGCGCCGGGCCTTGACACCCCCTCACTCCACTGTCTAGCCAGCCATTTACTAACCCAGGTGTGGGGTGGGAGTCGCACCAGTGCATGCAACGACTTAGCAGCTTCACTCACCATGCAATCATCGATGATCTCTGCCAGGCGTGTCCGGTGCTTCCGCCCTAGCCGCATTATTTTTTTCCATGTGTAGTAGTACTCCACGCACTGAGCCACTGTCTTTGACTTCACCTGCCAGGAAAGTGAGCTCAAGGTTAGTTCCAGCAGTCAGCAATAAGACAAAGCAGGGAAATTCTTTGAACATTTAATTTTGTAATAAGTAGTTCATAAAAAGATGTTCAATAAAAAATGTATACAATGAAAAGCCTCCTCCTCACTCTTCCCCCTGCAACACAGGTAGCCCTTTCTATTAATTTTTTGGTTATCATTCCAGAATTTCCTTATGCATGTATCAGCAAACACAAAAACACATTCCTCCCTCTATCTTTCCTCTCAAAAGGCAGCATACTGTAAATACTGTTTTGCAACTTGATTTTTTTCGCCATATAGCTTGGAGACTTTTTCATTCAGTCCCTGTGGACACTACTCAATTTTTTAACCCATTAAATCAGCTTCTTTTGGTTCGGCGCCTGTGGCTCAGCGGGCTAAGGAGCCAGCCACGTACACCTGAGCTGGTGGGTTCGAATCCAGCTCAGGCCCGCCAAACAATAATGACGGCTGCAACCCAAAAAATGGCCGGGCGTTGTGGCGGGCGCCTGAAGTCCCAGCTACTTGGGAGGCGGAGGCAAGAGACTCGCTTGAGCCCTGGAATTGGAGGTTGCTGTGAGCTGTGATGTCACGGCCCTCTATCCAGGGTGACAGCTTGAGGCACTGCCTCAAAAAAAAAAAAAAAAAAAAATCAGCTTCTTTTTCATTTAATTTTTTTTTTTTTGAGACAGAGTTTCACTTATTAACCCTTGGAAGAGTGCTGTGGCATCACAGCTCAAAGCAACCTCCAACTCCTGGGCTTAG
>CAUYRH010117828.1:0-31113 GCA_963574655.1 Perodicticus potto
ACCCCCAATCTTGGAGCCGGGGTCTGAGCCTAATCTCGCAGTCCTCTCTATTCCTGGAGACACCATGACAACAAGGATGATACAAATGTCTGTAGAAGAATCAGCCCCCATCTCCCATGAAACTGGGGAGCCATATTGCCTATCTCCAGAACCCACTCCTCTTGCTGAACCCATACTGGAAGTAGAAGTGACACTTAGCAAACCAATTCCAGAATCTGAGTATTCTTCCAGTCCTCTCCAGGTGTCTACCCCCCTGGCATCTCATACAGTGGAAATTCATGAGCCTAATGGCATGGTCCCACCTGAAGATCTAGAACCAGAGGAGGAGTCAAGCCCAGAGCTTGCTCCTCTCCCTCCATCAGCTTGCCTTTCTGAGTCTCCTGTGCCCATTGCTCCCACTGCCCAACCTGAGGAACTGCTCAACGGAGCCCCGTCGCCACCAGCTGTGGACTTAAGCCCAGTCAGTGAGCCAGAGGAGCAGCCTAAGGAGGCTACTACAGCATCATTGGCCCCTGCCGCCATCCTCACTGTTACTCCACCTATGGCTCCTTCAACTACTTCCCCTGCTCAGGAAGAGGAAATAGAGGAAGAGGAGGAAGAAGGAGAAACAAGAGAAGCTGAGAGTGAGAAGGCAGGAGAGGAACTGCTTCCTCTAGAGAGCACCCCTGTCCAAGCCCACTCATCCCAGAATTTGGAGGCAACAGCAGCCACACAAGGTAAGTTGAGGTTGGATAGTGGAGGTGACCCTGGCTGAGGGGTGTGGTTCATTGTCTTTATTGATGACCTCCCATATGTGCTATCCCATCTGAGTCAGAGAAGCCCTGTGATGGAACCTAGATTAAGGGTTATTAAACCTAGAAAGGGTGTGAGGGAAAGAGGAAAATACTATATACTGTAGTAACTTTTTATGTCCCAGGAATTAAGGGTGCTTCTTAAATTGTTGTCACCCCTGCTTTTCTTTTCTTATTTTTTAAATTAGTGGCAGTATCTGTGCCAAAGAGGAGACGGAAAATTAAGGAGCTAAATAAGAAGGAGGCTGTGGGAGACCTTCTAGATGCCTTTAAGGAGGTAAGGGAGCAGAAAAGGTGGGAAAGGCAGAGTTTGGGTACAAAATAGTCAGTGGTCATTCTGCAACCAAAACTGGGTGTCCTGTTTTTTCAGGTGAACCCAACAGTACCAGAGGTGGAGAATCAGCCTCCTGCAGTCAACAATCCAGGCCCAGAATCTGAAGGCGGCAGTATGCCCTCACGGCCTGAGGAAGCGGATGAGACCTGGGACTCGAAGGAAGACAAAATTCACAATGCTGAGAACATCCAGCCGGGGGAACAGAAGTATGAATATAAGTCAGGTATGTGAAAGGAAGGATCGTGTTCTTGTCAGGGTCCCAGGAGACAGTGTGATTGATTTGTTCATACTCTTTCTTGCAGATCAGTGGAAGCCTCTAAACCTTGAGGAGAAAAAGCGTTATGATCGTGAGTTCCTGCTCGGCTTTCAGTTTATCTTTGCCAGCATGCAGAAGCCAGAGGGATTGCCCCACATCAGTGATGTGGTGCTGGACAAGGTTGGTGGCTTGAGGGGTTAGGAGGATAAATTTGGGCTGGATGGATTAGGGAAGAGTCTGAGGTAGGTCCTAGAAGAGTGCTTAGTATCCCTAACCTGCTTCTGAGACCTTCTCTGCCGTCTTTGTAGGCCAACAAAACACCACTTCGGCCGCTGGATCCCACCAGACTACAAGGCATAAATTGTGGCCCAGACTTCACTCCGTCCTTTGCCAACCTTGGCAGACCAGCACTTAGCACCCGTGGGCCCCCAAGGGGTGGGCCAGGTGGGGAGCTGCCCCGAGGGCCGGTGAGTGGGGCTGGCTAAGGGAAGGGGGGAGGTGGGCGAGGGACAAGATTGAGTGGCTCCCTTGCATGTCATTGCCAGGCAGGGAGCAGTTTGTCCTGGAGATGTGTTGTAGTGGCAGTATGTGTTATGCTGACTGGTTCTCTGTCTTCTCTTGTCCTTGTCCTTTGCTTAGCAGGCTGGTCTGGGACCCCGACGCTCTCAGCAGGGCCCCCGAAAGGAACCACGTAAGATCATTGCCACAGTGTTAATGACCGAGGATATAAAACTGAACAAAGCAGAAAAGGCCTGGAAACCCAGCAGCAAACGAACAGCGGCTGATAAGGACCGAGGGGAAGAGGATGCTGATGGGAGCAAGACGCAGGTACTGGCAGGTCCTATTTTTGGTCTCCATTTCCTTTTTTTTTTGAGACAGTGCCTCAAGCTATCACCCTGGGTAGAGTGCTGTGGCATCATAGCTCACAGCAACCTCCGTCTCCTGGGCTTAAGTGATTCTCTTGCCTCAGCCTCCCAAGTAGCTGGGACTACAGGCGCCTGCCACAAGGCCCGGCTATTTTTTAGTTGTAGTTGTTGTCGTCTGGCAGGCCTGGGCTGGATTTGAACCCTCCAGCTCTGGTGTATGTGGCTGGCACCTTAGCCACTTGAGCTACAGGCGGCAAGCCTCCATTTTCTTTCTTCATGGTCTCCCACCAGAGCCAACTTTGCTCTCTTTGTGTCTGTCCTTATTACTAACATCTGTATAACCTCTGTTCTCCTGAGAACCTCACTGGATTCTTTGTCTCCTCACCCTAGGACCTGTTTCGTAGGGTGCGCTCCATCCTGAATAAGCTGACACCCCAGATGTTCCAGCAGCTGATGAAGCAAGTAACACAGCTGGCTATCGACACTGAGGAACGGCTCAAAGGGGTCATTGACCTCATCTTTGAGAAGGCCATTTCAGAGCCCAACTTCTCTGTGGCCTATGCCAACATGTGCCGCTGCCTCATGGCGGTTAGTTTCCACTGTCTTCTAAATCATATGGTCTAGTTTTCCACTTTGTTCCCAAGATGCCTTGAGTCCAACTTCTCGGTTCTCCTGCACCCTGTGCTGTTGATGGCAGACAGAAGGGGCCAGAGATCTTATTAGGTCAGGTAATTGTGGACTCTTGGAGGGCCTTCACTGCCCCAGACTAGTCTGAATGTGACGTTCTCTTTGACCAACAGCTGAAAGTGCCCACTACAGAAAAGCCAACAGTGACCGTGAACTTCCGAAAACTCTTATTGAATCGATGTCAGAAGGAATTTGAGAAAGACAAAGATGATGATGAGGTTTTTGAGAAGAAGCAAAAAGAGATGGATGAAGCTGCTACGGTGAGAGAAAACCCACCACCAGTTCAGCTCCCCACACATCTCACTTGGCTGTAGAATTCAGGGTGGGGATAGTGTTAAATGGGAGTAGGGAGGCTCTCTGCCTCCAGGCCTGAGAGTGGTTACTGCCAGGTTTGGATATCCAGATGATAGAGGAGAAGAGAAGGGTATTAGCTGAGTGGCTTGGTATCTTGACATGGTCCCTGCCCCATGACTGGCAGGCAGAGGAACGGGGACGCCTGAAGGAAGAGTTGGAAGAGGCTCGGGACATAGCCCGGCGGCGCTCTTTAGGGAATATCAAGTTTATTGGGGAACTGTTCAAGCTGAAGATGTTAACAGAGGCGATAATGCACGACTGTGTGGTCAAACTACTTAAAAACCATGATGAGGAGTCTCTTGAGTGCCTTTGCCGTCTGCTTACCACCATTGGCAAAGATCTGGACTTTGAAAAAGCCAAGGTAGGGGTCCTTAAATGTGGATTGGATGGGCTGAGGGCCTGAGTGGGGCAGGGCCTATATAGTTAGAGGTGAGATGCTAAAAGTTTCTGTTCCCTTTGCTTCTCTCCAGCCCCGAATGGATCAGTATTTCAACCAGATGGAGAAAATCATTAAAGAAAAGAAGACATCATCTCGCATACGCTTTATGCTGCAGGACGTGCTGGATCTGCGAGGGGTATGTCCCCTCCTTCCCTACCAAACCACTGCCCTCTGGTTCTCAGTTCTCTTTTCTGTCCCTCCCTGACAGATAAGTGACTGTCCCCCTGTCCCCACAGAGCAATTGGGTGCCACGCCGAGGGGATCAGGGTCCTAAGACCATTGACCAGATCCACAAGGAGGCAGAGATGGAGGAGCACCGGGAGCACATCAAAGTGCAGCAGCTCATGGCTAAGGGCAGTGACAAGCGCCGGGGTGGCCCTCCAGGTCCACCTATCAGTGAGTTTGAGGCCAGGATTGAGGAGGGTGCAGTGAAGGGACTTGAGAGGTTGTGCTTTCCTCTGATGACTTCATGTTAGTGCCACGTGTCTGGGCCACTGAGATTCCATGATGGAACCGAGGATCTGAGGGAAGGAGGCTAGGGGTGGCTCAAGGAGAAGGGGCTGTTAGGATCTACTCATTATTGTATTGTGTCCCCCTGTTCCCCTTTTTTGTCTCAGGCCGTGGCCTTCCACTTGTGGATGATGGTGGCTGGAACACAGTCCCCATCAGCAAAGGCAGCCGCCCCATTGATACCTCACGGCTCACCAAGATCACCAAGGTAGGGGTGGGTACATTGGGGTAATGCCAGTGAGGAGGAGGGGTAAAGAGGGATCAAATAGGCGTTAAGCTCAGGTTTGGATCCTAGTCTGCTTACTTTTCTTAGGTTGGGAAGGACACAGCTGAATTGTTCGTCTCAGACTAACTGGTTAGATTGCAAGACAGGACTACCAGTTCTCTGGGGGTACAGTCATGTCAGTTTGCCATTGGTTAGCAAACTGATAAGTATACCACATCCAGCTTGTTGCCTGCTTCTGTATATCCTATGAGCTAGGATTGGTTTTTATGTTTTTAAATGGTTGAGAAAAATCAAAACCTATATGGCAATATGTGATGTGGAAATCAAATAAAAATTTTTTTTTTTTTTTGAGACACAGTCTCACTATGTCGCCCTCAGTAGAATACTGTGGCGTCACAGCTCACAGCAACCTCAAACTCTTGGGCTTAAGCAGTTCTCTTGCCTCAGCCTCCCAAGTAGCTTGGACTATAGGTGCCCACCACAACGCCTGGCTGTTTTTTTGTTGCAGTTGTTTAGCTGGCCCAGACTGGGTTCGAACCCGCCACTCTTGGTATATGCCGCTGGTGCTGTAACCACCACACCATGGGCACTGAATAAAATTCAATAAAATTTAAATTTCCAATATCCATAAATGAAGTTTTATTGGAACATAGTTATTCTTTTAAATATCACCTAAGATACTTTTATATTGCCTTTGTAGAACGGACTAGTTACAATAGGCTGTCTGGCTCTTCCCAGAAAGTTTGACCCCTGGTCTAGGCTATTGACTACATCTGTGGCTGTGTAATAGAGCTGCTGGTTGAGGTATTCAGCCAGGGCAGACCCATGACTCTGCTCCCTTTCCTCTTTCAGCCTGGCTCCATTGATTCTAACAACCAGCTCTTTGCACCTGGAGGGCGACTGAGCTGGGGCAAGGGTAGCAGCGGAGGCTCAGGAGCCAAGCCCTCAGATGCAGGTACAGAGGCTGCTGTGAGAACCTGGTGGTTATTAATCTGAGCTCCCTTGAGGGCAGAACCTTGCTTGTGAGGAAGCCTTCCAGTACAGGGTGGTTCCAGAGATTGAACTGCTTCATTCTTGGGACTGGGACCACATGTTCTAAACTAGCAAATAGAGGAGGGGATGCAAGAAAATAGAAGAGATTGTAATCTGGGTTTTCTGCCTTCCCAGCATCAGAAGCTTCTCGTCCAGCTACTAGTACCTTGAATCGCTTCTCAGCCCTTCAACAAGCAGTACCCACAGAAAGCACAGACAATAGACGTGTGGTACAGAGGTGAGGTTTCCTAAGTGTCGTGTTCTTCACACCGAGTACTATGGTTGGGTTGTGTTGCCATAGGATGGGAATTTCCTTTGTTTTTTTTTTTTTTTTTGGAGACAGAGTCTCTCTTTTTGTCACCGCTGGTAGAATGCCATGGCATCATAGCTCACAGCAACCTCAAACTCTCAGGCTCAAGTGATCCTCTTGCTTCAGCTTCCCAACTAGATGGGACTGTAGGTTCCTGCACAATGCCTGGCTATTTTTAGGGTTTCGCTCTTGCTCAGACTGGTCTCGAACTCCTGAGCTCAGGCAATCCACCCACTTTGGCCTCCCAGAGTGCTAGAGGATGGGAATTTCTTGAACTTGCCATTTTCTGAGCCCTTGGGTTCGACCACGACGTACTCATTATGCCATTAGAAAGGCCCAGCAGTTGCTCCGCATGTTGGGTCATTACACAAGGGAGGGCCTGAGTAGTACAGGTGAGAGACAGCGTGCTTTTCTTCTAGGAGTAGCTTGAGCCGAGAACGAGGCGAGAAAGCTGGGGACCGGGGAGACCGCCTAGAGCGGAGTGAACGGGGAAGTGACCGTGGGGACCGGCTTGATCGTGCACGGACACCTGCCACCAAGCGGAGCTTCAGTAAGGAAGTGGAGGAGCGGAGTAGAGAGCGGCCCTCCCAGCCTGAGGGACTGCGCAAGGCAGCTAGCCTCACAGAGGATCGGGACCGTGGGCGGGATGCTGGTAAGGGGCTGGCAGAGGATTGGAGGGAAGGGAATGGTGTTGGCTGGCTTGGGCCTAGATACTCCCAAGCTCCACATCCTGTGTGCTGGGAAGGCTGGAATTGAAGAGTCTTTCTGATCTGTGTTCTCCCAGTGAAGCGAGAAGCTACCCTTCCCCCATTAAGCCCCCCGAAGGCCGCACTGTCTGAGGAGGAGCTGGAGAAGAAATCTAAGGCCATCATTGAGGAATACCTTCATCTCAATGACATGAAGGTAGATAGTAGGGAGGTCTGAATGATTGAGGGAGGGTGCAGGGAAGAGGCTATGCTGATAGGCATGGGGCATCGTGTCTGGGCCAGACAGTGACAACTCTCCCTGCTATGCCCTGTGCCTCTCAGGAGGCAGTACAGTGTGTGCAGGAGCTGGCTTCACCCTCCCTGCTCTTCATCTTTGTCCGGCATGGTGTTGAGTCTACACTGGAGCGCAGTGCCATTGCTCGTGAGCGTGTGGGGCAGCTGCTGCACCAGCTGCTCTGTGCCGGACACCTCTCCACTGCTCAGTGCTACCAAGGGTATGACCAGCTCCTGAGGGCCTTCTACTTTTATGGACTCTTCCTTTGTGGGGCCCCTTGAACCTTGTGTGAGAATGTAGGCTTCTCAGTTATCCTGGTAAACACTGTTCAGTGGGTGGTGGTGAAGGGGGTGGACAATCCAAGGGCAAGAAAGTGACCTCAGCGATAATTGCCCCATGTCTAGAAAACTGTTGCTGGGGTTGGGGTCCACAGTTGATTGTTATAGCCATACCATCCCTTGTTTTCTTCTCCAAACCATCCCTTGTTTCCCTAGAAGGAGGGGAGCAGCCTGACCTATTTTCCCTAGAATGCCCTGACTTTGAATTCTCTTTGTAGGCTGTATGAAATCCTGGAATTGGCTGAAGACATGGAAATTGACATCCCCCATGTGTGGCTTTACCTAGCCGAACTAATAACACCCATTCTGCAGGAAGGTGGAGTGCCCATGGGGGAGCTATTCCGGTAAGTCCCCCTTGGTGGAATTTGGGAAGGTAAAGACAGGAAGAAGTCGGGGGGGGGGGGGGCAGTATGGCAGGTTCGATAGGTTCGATGCTAGGGTTTGGAGATGGAGTAGTGTTGAGGGAGCTATGGAAGCTATCAATGCTGTTTTTCTCTTGTAGGGAGATTACAAAGCCTTTGAGACCCTTGGGCAAGGCTGCTTCCTTGTTGCTACAGATTCTGGGCCTCCTGTGCAAAAGCATGGTGAGTGAGGGCCTTTCTGAGGGTCATGTGTGCAGGACTACTCTCACCGTGCCATTCTGGCTGCCTGAGGTGATCCTGAGCCTCATGGTCTATTGGTGGGATGGAATATGGTGATGACAGTACCATGCTGGTACCTGGGAGAGGAAATGTGGAGGGGGGCAATCTTTCTCAGGTCAGTTCTTGTCATGCACTGTGACCAAGATGAGAGGAGAATGGCAAGCTTAAAGACCCTAGGGGGAGGCTAAGTTAAGAGAATTGCTTGAGCCCAAGAGTTTGAGGTTGCTGTGAGCTATGACACTATGGCACTCTACCAAGGACAACAAAGTGAGACTCTGTCTTAAAAAAAAAAATTAAAAAAGACCCTGGGGTCGGGGGAGGGTCAGGTTTTTTTGTTTTTTTGTTTTTCAGACAAGGGTCTCTTACCCAAGCTAGAGTGCCATGACACTAGCCTAGCTCACAGCAACCTCAAATGCCTGGATTCAGCTGATCCTCCTGCCTCAGCCTCCTGAGTAGCTGGGACTACAAGTATCAGACATGACACCTGGCTAATTTTTTTATTTTTAGTTGAGACAGGGTCTTGGCTTTTGATGAGGCTGGTCTTGAACTCCTGAGCTCAAGCAGTCCTAATGCCTTGGCCACTCCCAGAGTGCTAGGAATACAGGTGTGGGCCCCTGCGCCCAGCCCTGTTGGATCGCCCAGCCCTGATGGATGGATCGCTCAATTGATTCATTCATTCAAATTCAACTAATGTGGGGCGGCGCCTGTGGCTCAGTGAGTAGGGCGCCAGCCCTATATGCTGAGGGTGGCGGGTTCAAACCCAGCCCCGGCCAAACTGAAGACAAAAAATAAAATAAAATAAAATAAAATTCATGGATTTTTAAAAAAAAAAACAAACAACAAATTCAAGTAATGTTTCTTTGAATACTTAAATACTAAGCACTGAGGACACAGCAGTGAATTAAAACAGGAAACAAGTTGGTAGAGGAAAAACAAATGACAGGTTAATAAAAACAATTGTGTGACATAAAGTGAAATAAACTAGTTAAAACAGAATGGGGTGTCTTAAGTACTGTGAGGTTGCAAAAGAGTATTTGGCAGAATTCATGACTTTTCGTGACTTCTACCAAATATAAAGCCAGAAAGATGGAGAAAGCAGGTTTGGTGTGGTACTTAGTGAGAGGTTAGGATGTGTAGTTTCAAAAGAAACTGGAACCTAGAAGAATGAGGTTTTGAGTTGCAACAAATTGTTCCCTTGCCAGCATTATATAATCCTTTTTGATACATATTTACCCAGACAAGTTCTTTTTTTTTTTAACAAATAAGTGTATTGAACTGTTTAGGTATTTCATTGAATCCATGTACTATAGATTAAAGACATTTATGTACTGCTAAGAGAGAAAAGACTTAGGCCTGTTAAAAATGCAATTTATCGGGCCGGGTGTGGTGGCGAACGTCTGTAATCCTAGCGCTGTGGGAGGCCGAGGCGGGTGGATATCCAGTGCTCACGGTTCGGTTCGAGACCAGCATGAGTGAGCCAGAGAAAAGACCCTGTCTCTACCACCAGCAAAGAACACCGCTGGGTATTGTGGCGAGCGCCTGTAATCCCAGCTACTTGGGAGGCAACCAGCCCGCGCATCCTTACAAGGAAGGACAATGGAAAAAAACAAACAAAAAAAAACAAGGAAACTGAAGAAAAGTAAAAGCCAGCTGAAAATAAAAAAAGCAAAAAAAAAAAAAAAATGCAATGTATCGGCTCGGCGCCTGTGGCTCAACAAGCTAAGGCGCCAGCCATGTACACCTGAGCTGGTGGGTTCGAATCCAGCCCGGGCCTGCCAAACAAAAATGATGGCTGCAACCAAAAAATGGCCGGGCGTTGTGGCGGGTGCCTGTAGTCCCAGCTACTTGGGAAGCAGAGGCAGGACACTCGCTTGAGTCCAGAAATTGGAGGTTGCTGTGAGCTGTGATGCCACAGCACTCTATCCAGGGTAGGGAAAGCCACAGCTTGAGGCTCTGCCTCAAAAAAAAAAAAAAATGCAATTTGTCTGGCTTGGTGCCCGTAGCACAGTGGCAGCACCAGCCACATACACTGGTGGCGTGTTCAAACCTGGCCCGGGCCAGCTAAACAACAATGACAACTGCAACAAAAAATAGCTGGGTGTTGTGGCAGGCACCTATGGTCCCAGCTACTTGGGAGTCTGAGGCAAGAGAGACTGTCTCAAAAAAAGAAACAATGCGATACATCGGCTCAGCGCCCATAGCTTAGTGGGTAGGGCGCCAGCCACATACCCTGGGTTTGAGCTCAGCCTGGACCTGCTAAAACACCAATGACAGCTCCAACCAAAAAATAGCTGGGGGGTGTGGCAGGTGCCTGTAGACCCAGCTACTTGGGAGGCTGAGGCAAGAAAATCACTTAAGCGTAAGAGTTTGAGGTTGCTGTGAGCTGTGACACCATGGCACTCTACCAAGGGCCACATAGTGAGACTATCTCAAACAACAAAAAAAATGCAATATATCAACTGTGAGATGACTTAGCTTTTAGTGGTGGAAATGAAAAGATGAGCAACTTTAAAGTCTGTGAACTACATTAATCTTGTTAAGGGCCAGTGCCATCCTGAATATCAATCATGAAAGAGTAATATCTATAGGGTCTCTTGGATCTTACAGAAAATGGGTTCAAACTGCTGTTTTTTGTGGGGATTTCTAATTTACATCGGAGAGGAAGCATATCTGCTTCTAATATTTTCTGGATTAAGGAAACAAATGTATTTGTTAGAAGTACTCCTTTCCTGTAAGTAAGCATTTGTTACTTGGACTAATGAAAAACCAAACTGTTGTAGAAGAAACGTAGGTGAGATTAGAAGGCTAGGATGAAGTATTTGGATGTTTGCCTTTGAGAATCCCGCAAAAGCTAATTGATGTTTTTTCCCTGAGGCTCTTAGGTTATTTTCCCTACCCTTGTGTCATAGCACTGAGTTCTTATTTGTTTGAGTGGTAATTTGACTAACATCTATTTCCTGCGCTAGACTGTAGACATGAGAGGATTGTTCCTGTTGGTACCTCTGTGGCCTCCTTAGCTCCTAGCAGGTACCTAGTAGGCCTTCAGTAAATATTGTTGGATGACTGTTGTGAAGCTGTTAGGTCCTTGGAGAAAGAAAGGGTTGCTAAGTTGATCTTGTGCTTTCCAGGGTCCCAAAAAAGTGGGGACACTGTGGCGAGAAGCTGGGCTCAGCTGGAAAGAATTTCTACCTGAAGGCCAGGACATTGGTGCATTTGTCGCTAAACAGGTTTGGGGCTAACCAGTCTTCTCTATCTTTATCTCTCACATGGTGCGCTTTCTCTCTTCACTGTGGGCCTTTTTGTTTGCAGAAGGTGGAGTATACTCTGGGAGAGGAGTCAGAGGCCCTTGGCCAGAGGGCACTGCCTTCTGAGGAGCTGACCAAGCAGCTGGAGAAGCTGCTGAAGGAGGGCAGCAGTAACCAGCGAGTGTTCGACTGGATAGAGGTACATTTCTTGTGGACATTGGGGGAGGCAGGGTAAAGGAGAGAGACTTTTTTTTTTTTTTTGCAGTTTTTGGCCGGGGCCGGGCTTGAACCCGCCACCTCCGGCATATGGGGCCGGTACCCTACCCCTTTGAGCCACAGGCGCCACCCAGGAGAAAGATTTCTTAGGGCAGGGTTGGGGGTGGCAAGAATGAAGGCTTAAGGGTACAATTCAGAACTTTCGGGCCATTTGTTTTCTTTTCCACAGGCCAACCTTAGTGAGCAGCAGATAGCATCCAACACATTAGTTCGAGCCCTCATGACAGCTGTCTGCTATTCTGCAATCATCTGTAAGAGGAGTTGAGGGAGAGGGCAGGGCGAGGGTGGGCCCAAAAGGCAAATGAATGGAGGGGAGTTTTAGTTTACCTCCTGCTTTGGAAACAACTAAGGGTGCATTATTCTATTTACCATCCCTGTCTTCTTCCCTGTAGTTGAGATTCCCCTCCGAGTGGATGTTGCAGTGCTGAAAATGCGAGCGAAACTGCTACAGAAATACCTGTGTGACGAGCAGAAGGAGTTGCAGGCGCTCTATGCCCTCCAGGCCCTTGTAGTGACCTTAGACCAGCCCCCCAGTAAGAGCCAGGCCCTAGGGATGGGTGGGGGGACTGCCAGATAGCAGGGTGTAGTCTTAGAAGGGTCTCAACCCAAGAAAGATGGGTAGTTGTTGGAGAGCAAAATACCCTTTTGGTTTTGATTCCTTCCCGCTGTGTTTGTGTCTTTGTCTGGAAGCAGAAGGAATGAGACTTGGCTCCAATGATTAATTGACTACCTGCGTTGTGCCTAGTCATCTGTTAGATGCCACCAGTGTAGGGATGGTAATGACAGCATCTACTACCTCTTTCTAGTATACAGTTGAAATGCTTTACTTATTTTGCCTCATTTAATTCTCATAGCTGTTATTCAGAATAGATCATATTATCCCCATTTTCCATATTGGGAGACCAAGGACTATGTTACCATGTCTGAGGTGGTACATCCAACATAGCTACATGTCAGGGCATGGGATGTTCATTGTACTAAGTCAGGCATAGTTCCTGTGCTGCATGACATCAGTAGCATGTGAGTGTGGGAAGCTGGGTGTGCTGTTGGGGGAAGTACACCTGGTCTGAGGGATGATGAGTGGGAATTAGTTAAATGATAAACAGAGGAGGGGTACTTTATGGAAGGCATTGTGTGTGTGCTTTCTGAGGCAGGAAGAACTTTGACACAAGGGAAAAGAACTATTGAAGGGAGAACGTAGCAACCAGGCAGGCAAGAAGGGCCCAGAGCAATGAACCTGGCCTGGGCATACATGGCTATGGGGCCCATGGTGAGAGTTTTAAGCTTTAACTGAAGGGCAGGAAAGGACTTGGTAGAATTTTAGGCAAGGAATAATTGATTTTAGTTTTTAGGTCATCCTGGCTGTGGTGGGGAAGAATGGTTTGGAATGGGGCAAGAGTGAGCCTTGCTAGTAATTGATGGAAATGGGGAAAGTGTCAGATTCAAGGGCTGCTTAGGAAATGGAATTGACAGCTAACTTTCAGTTACACTGCCCTGGTGATGGGGCCTGGAGGAGTAAAAGCTCTGGATGACTCCCAGGATAAGTCTTAAACCAGGATGCTTTTAAGGCGTGGTGCTGTTCCCTACTGTGGTAGGGAACACTGGATCAAGCTGAGCTTTTGGTCTGTGGGTTGGGGAATGGGTAGCTGGTTATCCATTTATAGAGGAAAAAGTTGGGGCAAGAGGCAGCTTGGTGAGTTGTTGGCACAGAGTAACATGTGTAAGTCACAAAAGGAAAGGGGCTTACTAGAGGGAGAGTTTTGAGGGCCTGGGATAGAAATGTGAGGGGCATGGAGAGGATTGGGATGCACAGTTATGGACCAAAGGACAGATTGTAGAAGAGAGAAGTAGTCAGGTGCTACAGAGAGTTCCATAGGAGCAGACCTGAAAATTAAGGCCGCCTAACCCCCGCACTCCCCATAATCTAAAATATGGAGCCCACCTTCGCAAAAAAAGTTATTTGATGAATTGAAAAGGACTGGGAAACACTTGACTGTGACAGGAAAGAAAACAAGCGTAGACAAATCTTTTCTTTAGCTGTAAGAGATAGTGGTTGAAAGGGGGGCCTTTTGTGCTTAAATGGGAAGAACTTTGAAAATAAAGGGCAGAGTGGATAATGGATTGTATAGGGTCCTTGGGTGGGTCTGTATGGGATTTGGAGCATAAGAATCTGCTGCAAGGCCGTGCTCAGTGGCTCACGTTTGTAATCATAACACTCTGGGAGGTCGAGGTGGTGAAGACCAGCCTGAGCAAGAGTGAGACCCCATCTTTAAAAACTAGCCTGGAGGTGTGGTGGGTGTCCCTAGTCCTATTTACTTGGGAGGCTGAGACAAGAGGATCACTTGAGTCCAAGAGTTTGAGGTTGATGTGAGCTATGACGCTGTGGCACTCTCCTGAGGGCAACAAAATGAGACTGTCTCAAAAAAAATGTGTGGCAGCCATTGCTGTGAAATGGGGATAGCTGTAACAGAGTTTGTGAATCTGACGGTGAGCCTGCCTTCTGGCTTGTATCTTCTCAGAGGGCTTATTTGAGATTTTTCCCAGGTTTGGACTTCAGATCCTACACTTCTTTCAGTTCACTTACTCTGCCTCTCTTTGTTTTCAGAAGTGCAAGGTCTGATTTAGAAAGTCTGGCAGTGCATTATTGGGGTTGGAGGATGGTTATATTCAGGCGTTACAGGATAGTGCTTGGGAAGGGTACCTAGCAACCAGTGGTGTGAAGAAAGGGCTAGAGAAGGGGATGCTTGAGTGTTGAAGGAATTTACTAGGAGTGGTGTTCCTGGCAAAGGGTAATTGCACCCACAAAAGTGGCATGGTTAAAGAGGGGTGTGTATGCTTGGGAAATGAGTGGGAAGGAAGAGGAAATTTGGATCAAGAGTTTGTCAGGACCTCTTTGAGGGTCAGTGAATGTTCCAGGCTACATCCTAGACGTTTGTGAGTAATATGTCTGGGATTTAGGTAATATCCCAAATTCAAGAGTACCAATTCCAAATATATTTTTCCTGTTAAGTATATCATGAGTGGAGAAGTCTGAAGCTGCCATGGTGAGGCTGGGTAAGTTTTAAGGTTTTTTTGATGGCCAGGTGACTTTCTTTGCACCAGTCTCTTAGATCATGAGATTAGCATCCTGTGGAATCCTGGCCATTGGAATGGTCAGATACAAATGTTAGGACAAGTGGGCCAGGGTTTTGTTTTAAAACAACAGTGGAGCTTGGGAGGGGCCTATGGGGACTGGCTGAGGTGGCTGTGGCTGGTCACCTAACTGCTGCCCTGCCCGCTTACAGGCCTGCTTCGGATGTTCTTTGATGCCCTGTATGACGAGGACGTGGTGAAGGAGGACGCCTTCTACAGCTGGGAGAGTAGCAAGGACCCTGCTGAGCAGCAGGGCAAGGGTGTGGCCCTTAAATCTGTCACAGCCTTCTTCAATTGGCTTCGTGAGGAGGAGGAGGAGGAGTCTGACCACAACTGAGGGCTGGTGGGGCCGGGCACTTGGAGCCCCATGGACACGCGGATGGCCCAGCCAGCCGTCTGGACTGCAGGGGGGCGGCAGCAGCGGCGGCGGCGGTGGCAGTGGGTGCCTATAGTGCGATGTGTCTGAGCTAATAAAGTGGCTGAAGAGGCAGGATGGCTTGGGGCTGCCTGGGGCCCCCCTCCAGGATGCTGCCAGGTGTCCCTCTCCTCCCCCTGGGGCACAGAGATATATTATATATAAAGTCTTGAAATTTGGTGTGTCTTGGGGGGGGGCACCATTGCTTGCCCCTGGGGTCCTTTTTTATTTTCTGAAAAATCACTCTTGGGACTGCCGTCCTCGCTGCTGGGGGCATATGCCCCAGCCCCTGCACCACCCCTGCTGCTGCCTGGGCAGGGGGAAGGGGGGGCACGGTGCCTGTAATTATTAAAACATGAATTCAATTAAATTTGCTGCTTCTGCTTTATAGCCTGCTCCCTCTGGAGAAGGGGTGTGGATAGGTGGGTATCCTCCTTTCCAGAGCTGGCACTGTAGCACTATTCCCTGTAACCTGGCACCCCTCCTGCCTCTTCCCCTGTCCATGATTGCAGGGGTCTGGGGAATCACTGTTGCCTGGAAACAGTGGCCCTTGGGTAGGCATGAGGGGATGCCCTCTTGGTTAGCAGAGATAGGAGAGAGGGGAGGTTAATATTAGAACATTGTTACTGACCTCTTGCTCTCCTATCAGAATGTGGTGCATTGCCCTGTGTGTGAAGCCTCTGCATTTGAGGCTGTTTATAACCAGAGGATCTGGCGGCTTCAAGGTGTCATCTGTAAAATGAGGGGGCTGGATATAGAACCGGGTGGGCGTGGCTGTCTCCACTTAACCCTGCCTTTAGGGTGGCTCCACAGTCGGTCCGGTCTGGGAAAGAGGACCAGAATTTTCCGGCCTCGGCCCCAGGCCTTCCCTGCGTGGCCGTGACGTCGGCCACACCCCGCCTGCTCTGAGTGGTGACGTGGGCGGCCACGCCCCTGCGCTTACGTCACCGGACCGGTTCCCTCTCCGGGGAGCGGCGGCGGACGCACGGCTTCCACCCCCTCCCATCTCACGGGCTCTCCCCTCCCCGAAGGTGGCCGCGACCCGACCCTCTGGAAGGCGATGGCCCGGGCTCCGAGTGCGTGCTAGCGTGACTCGGTCCCCGGCCATGGGCTGTATCGGCTCTGAGAGCCCGGCGGGTCAGGGTAAGAGGCGGAGGTCGGACACGGGTTGGGGACTCAGCTTGGCGCGCGGGCCGCGGGTGGGTGGGGGCCTTGAGGAGGGGGCCGATGTCGGGAGAAGGAGGAGCCTGTACCGGAGAGGCGGGCCAGGCAACAGGAGGGAGCGGGAACCAGCGGGGAAGGGGGCCAAGCCGACTCTGGTTCGCTCCTATGGCCTGCCTGCTTCTGGGCTTTGCGGGCAGACGCGTGGTCTCCTGCTGTCCGCCTCTATTCCCACTGCTAAGGGTGGCAAGAGGCACCGCCTTGGGAGGGGCTGGTTAGCCCCACCACTCCAGCCCATGACAGCTGGCCTTGCACACCCACGCACTCCCTCGTCTACACCTCTTCACTGGGAGTGGCCTGTGCTGGGAACCTGCCATTCCCATCTGTGTCCCTGTCCTCTTACCGAGGTAGTCTTTAAATGCTGGCCAGGCACCCTACTGCAGAGTTTCTGCCTAACATTCCCTCCTGAGAGAGCTGGTGAATAAAGGGACTGAGGCCATGTTTGGGGCACCTGTGAGCACCTGATCATCTCTCACCTAGTAAAACTGTTTTAATCCCCTTCTCTCATCCCCAACAAACAAAAACTCACCCTACTCTAGAAAGAAAGAGGAATCCAGAGGGAGGGCTTTCTTCCCACAATCGGCCCCTGCGTGGGCCTTGGTTTCCATAGATGGTGATAAACACCAGGGCTTGACCTTAGTCTTCTGCATCTGGGATCTTTCAGCTTACTTTACTTCAGTATCATGGATTTCTCCAAGCCTAGGTCAGGGACCTATGACATTGAGAACTGGGTTTCGAATGGGTCCTGGGCCTTCAGGGCAGGTGGTCAGTCACTTAGGCCTTAGTGTGGCTGGTATTTGAGGTTCTTTGGAACTAAGACTCTGGCTGAAATTTGTATTACCCTTGAGGAATTCTGGGACTTGTAGTTCTAAATTAACCTCATGGCTCTTGAAGCTGAGAAGCAGTAGGCTGCTCTGATTCCTCTGGCCCTGCTAAGGCTTGGAGTTCAGGATGTCATCCTCTCCTGTAGTAGGGGGAGAGTTTGGTTGACCTCAGGACTGGCCTTGAGAGCCCTGATTAGGTACCAGCTGGCAGCCAGGGGATAGCCTGTAACCTCCTGTCTTCCTTCTGGTTGGTAGCATTTCTGGGGACCACCAGCTGGCTGAGGCTCAGGGAGAGAGACGGCTATTCCAGCTAAAGGTCAGTTGTGATGTACACTGCCTATTGGCACTGTCTAGGGGATGGGCCCCAGCTTCCCAAGCCCCAGAGAGCTTGGCTAGGCTCCTGGCACTCCCACCTCCTCAAAGCCATGAGGCAGGAGTCTTCTCCTTATGTGACTAGGCATAGGTTCCAAATGGGGAGGGGACTGGCTTAGCATCCGGAGCCAAAACAGGAATAGAACTGGGAGCTGAGCCTAGAGCAGTTCTGGGCTTTTGGTTCGCCACATCAACACAGCATGCCTATGATTTCTGTGCTGGGCAAAATGTTTCTGTGGCAGCGTGAAGGGCCTGGAGGACGATGGACTTGTCAGACGAGTCGCAGAGGTGAGACCAGGGACCGTAGATGTGATCTGAGAGATGATGGGAAGCTGAGCAGTAGGGAACTTAGGTGGCAGGAGGAAAATTACTCTGGCTTAGATATTGGGAATCAGGCTGAAACAGGGAGAACCAGGTGGGGGCCAGTGAGGGCATCAGCAAAAGGTTTTAAGGGACAGGGGTGAAAATCGGAAAAAATAGCTGTAGACAAGCTGAAGCCAGTGAAGGGGGCAGGGCTCCAGAGGGAAGACCGCAAGTGTGCAAAGGGCCCAGGGTGGTGGTGGTCGGGGGGGGGGGGGTCAGTGATGGTGGAAGAACTCAGTGTGCTTTCCAAGAGGAATGGGTAGGCTGAAAAACTAGGAGAAGATTCAGAATTGATTAATGTTTGAACTTCACCCTTGGATTTTGATGGCAAAATACATCTAGAGCAGGAAGGTGGCCAGTGGGCTGCTACAAAATAGCCCAAGGGTCACAGATGGGGAAAGAGGCTTTCAAAATTGAGAGTACCCAGTGGTCACTGATGGTCTGGGAGGCAGGGTAGGAGCTGAGGAGAAATGATAAGGCAGTATTGGATGGGGGTCTTGGCGGAAGTAGGATCCCAGCTGAACAGTCTTTTCCCCTCCCCTCAGCGGCCTCGGACCCTGCGTGGGCTGTGGAGTGGATTGAACTTCCTCGGGGCCTCTCTCTATCTTCTTTGGGATCTGTTCGGACCCTCCGAGGCTGGAGCCGGTCCTCCCGTCCTTCCTCGGTGGACAGCCAGGACTTGCCAGAGGTGCTGGGCCCCCCAACCCCCATGCTGGAGGGGGAAAGGAGGACCACATCCATATAAAGGGGATCTGTACCCCCCACCATCGCCTAGCCTGCCTGCTTCTGGCTCCCTTTTCCGGCGAGTGGAGGCGCTATCCGGTGGTGGGTGCAAGGCCGCCCCCGCGCCGGGTCTGCTGGGCTCGGCGTTATGCCAGCAAACCAGCTAGCTTGCGCCTTTGGCGCTGACGTCAGCGCATCCCAGGCCGTATCCCGGGAGACCCTGTTGCATGGTGATGGGTTGCCAGGGAGACATACACCTTTTCTTGGGCTTGGGCCGCAGCTGCGCCAGGCTGGGCGGATGGGGAGTGAGAGGAGGGAGGGAGAGAAGCCAGGAAACACCCAGCACGTGCTCCTCCCCCAGGCCTGGCCGGAGGAGGCTACCAGCGCTTTCCTGGGGGCCCTGTCAGCCAGGTACTCAAGGGGAGGGACCTTGAGGGTGGGCCTGATGTCAAGGGACAGGTGCGGGGCTGTGGCTTTTGTGAGGAGTGGGAATGTGAAAGAGGAGAGCTAGGCAATGCTGAGGAGGGGGCATGTGCCTCAGACTTCATTCATGGAGGGAAACATTCACTGGGACTTGGAAGGGCTCGCTGACCGAAGTGCAAGGTGGAAGGAGTTCAGGTGGACTGGACTCTCACCTTGCCAATCCTGAGCTCCCTCAGAAGATCTACAAGAGCAATTCTGAGAGATCTGGGGAAGTGTCAAAGGAGAGAGAGAGACTATGGGTTGGAAGCATTATTAGGAAGTGGCCCTGGAATCAGGCCTTAAATGGTAGGGAGCATTTTGTTAGGTAAAAATGGTATTCTTGGTCTACAGGAAGCTGAGTTCCTTTTCTGCAAGCAGATGAGCTGCTTGCTGACAGGGAAGGTGGGGAAACGGGGTTTTGTTGGGCAGAGATTAGTGATGAATTCCAACCAGGTCTGGAAGGAGGCAGGGGCCTCACAGAGTAGTCTCCTTCAGTGCCTGGTTATGAAGCCTATATAACCTTACTGGGGAGAAAACATTTTAAACAGAGACATACTGTGACAAGTTGTACTCACTCCAGGAAAATTGTTTACATTTATACCTTAATCAGCCTATGCATTTTGAGAGATTATTCTCTATTAGGCACTATGCTAAATCCTGGGAGTGCACAGTGACTAAAAGAGACTGATTTCTTCAAAGAGCTAAAGACCAGTGAAGGAGATCTATAAGAAACAGGAAAGATGCCAAAAAGACTGTAGTTACACACTGTGATTAATGGCCACAAATGATGCACCTTGGTAGAGAAGAGTACTTTGTTAGAGACTACTGAGGAGAATGGCCTAGTGGTAAGGTGACCAGGCAGGCTTCTCTAAGGAGGTGATATTTCAGCTCAAACAAGAAGGATGAGAAGGAGCCAGCCATCCATGAGAAGCATAGGGGGAGGAGATGCACTGTTCACACATACCCCACTCTGTGCTGAGAGAATAGCATGGAATTGGAAGAGGTTGGGAAACACCAGTTGTACTGATCTGGGCAGGGGCCTGTAGGGCTTGAGGAAGGTTAGTGGCAGTAGGAGATGAGAGTCATATTAGAAGCAAAGTCAGGGTGGAATCAGCAAGGTCTTTTTTTTTTTTTTTTTTTTTTTTTTTGAAAGAGTCAAACAATGTTGCCCGGGGTTGATTGCCATGGCATTATAGGTCACAGCAACCTCAAACTCTTGGGCTCAAGTGATCCTCTAGCCTCAGCCTCTTGAGTAGCTGGTACTACTGGTGCCCAGCACAATGCCTGGCTAGTTGTTCTATTTTTGTAGAGACAGGAGTCTTGCTTTTGCCCAGGCTGGTCTCCCAAACTCCTGAGTTCAAGCAATCTACTCACATCAGCCTCCCAGAGTGCTGAGACTACAGGAGTGAGCCACTGTGCCCAGCCTAGAACCAGTAGGTCTTTTTTTTTTTTTTTTTTGAGAGAAAGAGTCTCACTCTGTCCCCCTGGATAGAGTGCTGTGGTGTCATCATAGCTCACAGCAACCTCAAACTCCTGGGCTCAAGTGATCCTCTTGCCCTCCCTAGTAGTTGGGACTACGGGTGCCTGCCACAAAACCTGGCTAGGAGAGACAGGATCTTCCTCTTGCTCAGTCTAGTCTCGAGCTCCAGGGCTCAAACAGTTCACCTCTCAGAGTGCTAGGATTACAGGCATGAGCCACCGTGCAGGCCTAGCATCACTAGGTCTTAATAGATAAGGGCCAGCAAAGCCTAGGGGAGAATTGATAGGAGAATGGTGGGCTGATGCAAAGGAATGAAGTCAGGAAGCAGGGCCAGATGTGGGGTGAAGGTGTTGCATTTGATTTTGGTCATACTAAGCTTGTGGCATCAGCAGGCTGTCCAGATGGAATGGAATGTGGGATCTGAAGACAGGGAAGAGTGGGAGGGCAAAGATTAGGGGATTTTTTTTTCTTGTAGAGACAGAGTCTCACTTTATTGCCCTCAGTAGAGTGCCGTGGTGTCACACAGCTCACAGCAACCTCCAACTCTGGGCTTAGGCGATTCTCTTGCCTCAGCCTCCCGAGTAGCTGGGACTACAAGTACTCACCACAACGCCCGGCTATTTTTTTGCTGCATTTTGGCCAGGGCCGGGCTCGAACTCACCACCCTCAGTATATGGGGCCTGTGCCCCACCCACTGAGCCACAGTCGCCGCCCCCCCCCCTTTTTTTAATTTTTGAGACAGAGCCTCAAGCTGTCGCTCTTGGTAGAGTGCAGTGGCATCACAGCTCACAGCAACCTCCAACTCCTGAGCTCAAGCGAATCTCCTGCCTCTGCCTCCCAAGTAACTGGGACTACAGATGCCTGCTACAACGCCCAGCTATTTTTTTGGTTGCAGCCATCATTGTTGTTTGGCAGGCCTGGGCTGGATTCAAACCCACCAGCTCAGGTGTATGTGGCTGGCGCCTTAGCTGCTTGAGTCACAGGCGCTAAGCCTTTTTTTTTTTTTTTTTTTGTAGAGACAAAGTCTCACTTTATCATCCTCGGTGGAGTGCCGTGGCATCACACAGCTCACAGCAACCTCTGACTCCTGGGCTTAGGCAATTCTCTTGCCTCAGCCTCCAAGTAGCTGGGACTACAGGCACCCGCCACAACGCCTGGCTAGTTTTCTGTTTTGCAGTTTGGCCGAGGCTGGGTTTGAACCCCCCACCTTCGGTATATGGGGCCGGTGCCCTACTCGATAAGCCACAGGTGCCGCCCTTTTTTTTTTTGAGACAGAGTCTCAAGCTGTCGCCCTGGGTAGAGTGCTGTGGTGTCACAGCTCACAGTAACCTCAAACTACTGGGCCCAAGTGATTCTCTTGCCTCCGCCTCCCAAGTAGCTGGGACTACAGGTGCCCACCACAACACTCAGCTATTTTTTGGCCTGGGCTGGATTTGAACCTGCCAGCTCCAGTGTATGTGACTGGTGCCCTAGCCGCCTGAGGTATAGGTGCCTAGCTGAGGAGGGGATCTTAAGGAAGTCTCAGATGCTGTAACTCTCTCCCTCCTTTTCCCTCTTCACACTCCTTTTGTTTTTTACTTCTTGATCTGCCTTCCAGTCTGGGAGCTGTGCTGGGAAGGTGGAAGGTTGGCTATAGTTCTGTTCCTTTGGGCCCGCGTGCACCTCCATTGCTCCCTGGGAGGACAGTTTTCTGGTCCTAGCTTCTTACCCTCTCATATGTCCCAGCAGGCACTGGGACATATGTGCTGACCTGGTGGGTCTTCCTAGCTTCCACCTCCCCCAGTGCTGTGTGGGCAGAGTATGGGTATACTAGGGGGAAGATCACTGCTATCAGAGGGACGTTGACCTTCTAATGGTATCACCCAAGGTGAATGTTGGAGACACAGTCGCAATGCTGCCCAAGTCCCGGAGAGCCCTAACTATCCAGGAGATTGCTGCGTTGGCCAGATCCTCCCTGCATGGTATGAAGCCCCCTCTATGCCTCTGACTACTCTGTCCTTTCTCCTTCCTTTTCCACAGTCAGTTCCTTTGGGACTGTTTCCTGTGAGCACTTTCTGGGATCTCTCTTTTCCTCCCTTTCTCAAATCAATCCCAGCCCTTTCTTGCACCTAAAGGTATACATGGATGCTAACTGCTATTACCCTTCTACTTCTCTGACCAGGTGTTCCCTGGCCTGTGCCCTTACCATTCTCCCCCGCATCCAGGTATTTCCCAAGTGGTGAAGGACCACGTGACCAAGCCTACTGCCATGGCCCAGGGCCGAGTGGCTCACCTTATTGAGTGGAAGGGATGGAGCAAGCCGAGTGACTCGCCTGCTGCCTTGGAATCAGCCTTCTCCTCCTATTCAGACCTCAGTGAGGGTGAACAAGAGGCTCGCTTTGCAGCAGGTGGGTGGCAGAAAGGGAATCAGCATACATTTGTCATGAGGCTGCTTTCTCTCATCTTGATTCTCACATGGGCACTAGAGTCTTTCCACATTCCTGTCCCTTCTTTCTCCAAGCTGAGCCCTAGTCTTTTTTTTTTCAGACAGAGTCTCATTATGTTGCCTTTGGTAGAGTGCCGTGCCATCACAGCTCACCGCAACTTCCAATTCTTGGGCTTAAATGATTCTCTTGCCTCAGCCTTCCAAGTAGCTGGGACTACAGGTGCCCAGCACAACGCCCAGCTATTTTTGTTGTTGTTGTTGTTGTAGTTGTTTAGCTGGCCTGGGCCTGGTTCAAACCCGCCACCCTTTGTGTATGTGGCTGGTGCCATAACCACTGTGCTACCAGCGCAAGAGCCACTGAGCCCTAGTCTTAGCTCACCCTCTCTAATGGATTCTTTGTCCCCCCAACAGGAGTTGCTGAGCAGTTTGCCATTGCAGAAGCCAAGCTCCGGGCATGGTCTTCGGTGGATGGCGAGGACTCTACTGATGACTCCTATGATGAGGACTTTGCTGGGGGAGCTGACACAGGTGAGGGACATCCCATGCTAGAGATGCCGACTTTGGAGGACCTGCCTGATAGGCCTGTGAGTCATTCAGAGCCACACCCAGAACACCCTCAGATTTTGGCAGGGAAAGGGAAGTAGGCAGACTCTGTCTAGGCAGTCCATGACACTCAGTGTCAGGACAGCTGTCCATGTTCACGAGTGGGAATCAACAGGTAGAAATGGAATAGTTCTTTTCCTACAAGTGTTGGGCCTCCTCAAAAAAACAAAAACAAAAAACAGGGACAGTGCCTGTGGCTCAAAGAAGTAGGGCGTTGGCCCCATATGCCAGAGGTGGCAGGTTCAAACCCAGCCCTGGCCAAAAACTGCAAAAAAAAAAAAAAAGGCAGCTGGCGTGGTGGCTCACGTCTGTAATTCCAGTACTCTAGAGGCCAAGGCAGATGGATTGCTTAAGCTTACAAGTTGGAGACCAGCCTGGGCAAGAGTGAGTCCCATCTCTTAAAAATTAGCCAGGCATTGTGGCAAGCACCTATAGTTAGTCCCAGCTACTTTAGAGGCTGAGGCAAGAGGATCCCTTGCACCCAAGAGTTTGAGGTTGCTGTGAGCTATGATGTCATAGCACTCTACTGAGGGAGACAAAATAAGACTCTGACTCAAAAAAACAACCCGCCCCCCCAAACAACAGAAAAGCCCAGATACCTCATTGACACCTCTGCACAGCCTCCTCTCTGTTGAGGGTCTGTAGTGCCCTTGCCTTTTCCTCTCCAAGGCAGCTTTCTGGCTTGCTGTGGTGGAACAGATGAGCTGCAGTGCAGCAACCTAGCACCTTACAGGGCTGCAGCCCCAGGAAAACAGGAAGGCATGCTGGGCCTGGAACACCCACAGAGGCACTCTGACTCCAACTCAGCATCCTTGCATTCCAGCCTGTGGGCCTTTCTCTGGCCCAGTGCTTGCAGAGGGGGCCCTGCGGGGCTGTGCAGCTGTGCCCAGCCCTCCTTTCATCTTCAGTTCCTGGACCACATGGCTGAATTTCTCTGTGGCTTCTGGGCTCAAATCTCACAGGCTGTCCCCCACCTCTTTGCTTTGAAGATTGCCATTCCTAGCCCCCACCCGTCCAGCTAATTAACAAGTTCTCCAAGACAGGCAATACACGAGACAGGTTGGAGACTTCTGCTCAGGCCCAAAGGGGACTGTTCTGGATGCCTGAAGCCAAGATGGAACCCCAAACCACAGCATTTTTGTTTGGTTGAGTTCCAGGTCTGCTTTAACCTTTGGGATAATAATAATAACTAACATTTATCCAAGGCCACTACTAGCCCATGTGGAATCTTTGTGCAAATTAGAAAAGGGTACTCCTGGTCAGGTGCAGTGGCTGAGCACCTGTAATCCTATCATTCTGGTAGGATTCTGGAAGCCGAAAAGGGAGGATCTCATGAGTTCAGATGAGACCCCATCTTCACTAAAAATAGAACAATTAGCTGGGTGTGGTAGCAGAGGCCTATAGTCCTAGCTACTCAGGAGGCAGAGGCAAGATCACTTGAACCCAGGAGTTTGAGGTTGCTGTGAGCTAGGGTGAGGCCAGGGCACTTTAGCCCAGGCAACACATTGAGAGTCTGTCTCAAAAAAAAGAAAAAGGAAAAGGTGCCCCTTTCTCTGGCAGGCACAGTCCCATGCAAGGGCCTGTTGCTTGGTGAGCAGGGTGGGCTGAATTTTGCCTTCACTCACTGCCTTGGACAGGCTCCCCTTGTGCACTGAACAACTATGATCCTAGGTGGAGGCCCTGTATTTATTGCTTGCTTTGCTGTATGTTAGACCCTTGATCTCTCAACAACCCCATAAGGTAGGTATTATTAGAATCTTGAACTCACATTAAGGAAACTGAGGCCTCAAAAAGTTTGTGACAGCTAGGCACCCGGAGCACCGTGGTTATGGTGCCAGCTACATACACCGAGGCTGGCAGGTTCAAATCTGGCCCGGACCAACTAAACAATGACAACTGCAACCAAAAAAAAAAAAAAAAATAGCTGGGTATTGTGGCGGGTGCCTGTAGTCCCAGCTACTTGGGAGGCTGAGGCAAGAGAATCACATGAGCTCAAGAGTCTGAGGTTGCTGTGAGTTGTGATGCAACAGCACTCTACGGAGGGCAACATAGTGAGACTCTGTCTCAAAAAAAAAAAATTAAAAAAACATCAAAAAGTTTGTGACCTAGGGTGGCGCCTGTGGCTCAGTGAGTAGGGCGCCGGCCCCATATGCCAGACATGGCGGGTTCAAACTCAGCCCTGGCCAAAAACTGCAAAAAAAAAAAAAGTTTGTGACCTAGGGGCAGTGCCCGTTGCTCAGTGGGTAGGGTACTGGCCACATATACTGAGGCTGATGGGTTCGAACCTGGCCTGGGCCAGGTAAAACAACAATGACAACTATAACAACAAAAAAGCCAGGCGTTGTGGCGGGTGCCTGTAGTCCCAGCTACTTGGGAGGCTGAGGCAAGAGAATCGCTTGGGCCCAGGAGTTTGAGGTTGCTGTAAGCCATGATGCCACAGCACTCTACCAGGGCAACAGCTTAAGACTGTCTCAAAAAAAGAAAAAAAGGCTTGGCACCTGTGGCTCAAGCAGCTAAGGCACTAGCCACATACACCTGAGCTGGTGGGTTCAAATCCAGCCTGGGCCCACCAAACAACAATGACGGCTACAACCAAAAACTAGTTGGGCGTTGTGATGGGCGCCTGTAGCCCCAGCTACTTGGGAGGTGGAGGCGGGAGAATCGCTTGAGCCCAGGAGTTGGAGGTTGCTGTGAGCTGTGATGCCACGACACTCTACCAGGGTGACAGCTTGAGGCTGTCTCAAAAAAAAAAAAAGTCTGTGATCTAGGCTGGGCTTGGCGGCCATGCCTAGCAATCCTAGTGCTCTGGGAGGCTGAGGAGGGTGGATTGCCCTGAGCTTACACGTTTGAGACCAGCCTGAGCAAGAGTGAGACCCCCATCTCTAAAAATAGCCAGGTGTTGTGGCACCTGTAGGCCCAGCTACTTGGGAGGCTGAGGCAAGAGAGTTACTTGAGCCCAAGAGTTGGAGGTTGCTTTGAGCTATGACACCACAGCGCTCTACCAAGGGTGACAAAATGAGACTCTGTCTCAAAATAAGAAAAAGTTTGTGACCGGCCAGGCAGAGTGGCTCATGCCTGTAATCCTAGCACTGTGGGAGGCCGAGATGGGTGATCACTTGAGCTCAGGAGTTAGAGACCAGCCTGAGCAAGAGTGCGACTCCTCATCTCTACTAAAAATAGAAAAAAGAAAAAATACTAGCCAGGTGTTGTAGTGGGCGCCTGTAGTCTCAGCTACTCGGGAGGCTGAGACAAGAGGATTGCCTGAGCCCAAAAGTTTGAGGTTACTGTGAGCTATGACACCACAGCATTCTACCCTGGGGGACAGAGATTCTGTCTCAAATAATAAATAAATAAAAGTTGTGACTTGCCCAAGGTTGCCCAACTCTTATCTACCACCCTCAGAGCTATGCTAGGGATGGAGTGTGGGGGGCCAAGGAATGTGGCTTCCAGGTTGGCCAATTGAAATGGGGCCAGGAAGGCAGTCTTCTTTTCTCTCTCTTTCAGACATGGCTGGGCAGGTGCCCCTGGGGCCCCACCTCCAGGACCTCTTCACTGGCCGTCGTTTCTCCCGGCCTGTGCGCCAGGGCTCCGTGGAGCCTGAGAGCGACTGCTCGCAGACCGTGTCTCCAGACACCCTGTGCTCTAGTCTGTGCAGCCTGGAGGATGGGTTGCTGGGCTCTCCAGCCCGGCTGGGCGATGAGCTGCTTCTTGCCAAACTGCCCCCCAGCCGGGAAAGTGCCTTCCGCAGCCTGGGCCCATTGGAGGCCCAGGACTCACTCTACAACTCACCCCTCACGGAGTCCTGCCTTTCCCCCGCTGAGGAGGAGCCAGCCCCCTGCAAGGACTGCCAGCCACTCTACCCACCACCAGTGGGCAGCTGGGAACAGCATCGGCAAGCCTCTGATGTGGCCTCTTCTGGGGTGGTGTCCTTAGATGAGGATGAGGCGGAGCCGGAGGAACAGTGACTCAAGTCATGCCTAGTGGTGGCATGTGTCCCCTGGCTGCTGCTAGGGGCAGAGCTTCTGTGCCCAAGTGTGGGCTCAAGGCTCCCAGCAGAGCTCCGCAGCCTAGAGGGCTCCTGGGAGCACTCACTTCTCCGTTGTGTGTTTTGCATGAAAGTGTTTGGAGAGGAGGCAGGGGCCGGGCTGGGGGCGCATGTCCTGCCCCCACTTCTGGGGTTTGCCGGGGGTTGCCCGGGGCCCCTGGGGCATGGCTACAGCTGTGGCAGATCTTGATGTTCATGTTCTTAAATCAAAAACTCCACACACACAATTCCTCCTTGGATGATATGAACCCCTAAGAGGGTTGTTAAGACTGGGCCATATGTGGGTATGGTGGGAGGGGGCCTGGCCACCTCTCCACCCTCCCCATGCCTCTCTCTTCTCTGCTTTCCTCCTCTCCTTTGAGTTTATAGGCAGTGCTTGATAAAATCACTCCCACGCTGGGGGGCTGGCTCCTGCCCTTCTGGAGCCTACATTGGAGCCATCCCCCAAGAGCCCTTCGCCCATCTGGGCTCATGCTGTGCTTCACCTCTCCATTGTCTCTAAATCTTCTTTTTTCCTAAAGACAGAGGGGTTTTGGTCTGTTCTTTCAGTCGGATCTTCTCTGGGAGGCTTTGGAATAATGAAAGTATGTACCCTTCACTCCTGTCATGGTCCCCAGATGGGACCTGGGCCCTTTCCCAGCTCCTCCTAGGATGTGTGGCCAGTGTCCTAGTGGCTCTGGCCAGCTACCCTGACCGACTCAAGACAGTTCTGTTTAGGGTGGAGTTGGAAGGGATGGTTGTGGTTGCCACAGAGCTGACTTCCATGTTCTTCCAGCGAGGGCCACAAGGGGGCCTCAGGGGTGGTGCGCACTTGTCAGCAGATGCCTTCTAGGGGCAGCAATTGTGCCAATGAGTGACATTCGTGAGGGAGTGTCTCCCTTTGGGGAAGAAACAAAGTAGTGCCTTTCTGGGCTGAATGAAAGGCCAAAGCTACAGTACTCGGGGCTCCTGCCTCAGCCAGGGTGTTAATGACCAAGCATTGGAGGTCTCTGGCATTCCAAGGACACTGGACTCTAAATTTTTATGGCTGTTGGGAGTTGGGGTGGCTGGAGAATTAGGGGCCTTGTAGGCTTCATCAGGTAAGAGGGCCCAAGGTAAGAACAAGAGCCAGTGGCACACGTGTTGTATATATAAGTGGCTCATTAGGTGTTTATTTTGTTCTATTTAAGAATTTGTTTTATTAAATTAATATAAAAATCTTTGTAAATCTCTATATACATCTGGTCATTGGAGGTTCCAGTATAAATCCGTCTTAGTTCTACCCCTTTCCCCTCAAAGGGAAAGCAGGGGTCCACCCCCAGCCTGCCAAAGCAGTGCTGATTTTCCTGCCCTTGGAAAACTTGCTGCAGTTGGGCACTGGGTCAGATTCCCGGTAGGATGAACTGGGAGAAGCTAGCACCCCAGGTCTGAAAGGGGGGACTGGGGCTCCAGCCTCTTGCTGCAGCAGCCTCCTGCCTTCCCAAGGCAAAAGGAATATGAGAGTTGGAGGCTCTGGACAGACAGGCATGGCTGCCACCATCCTAGGTCACCCTTTGAGGGGTTCATTGGCACTTGTCATCACTGTCAGAAGGGCTGCCCTCCCGGGGGAGGCCATGGCAGGAGCGGGGTCCCCAGAGTACATGCACCTCAGTGGTCTCTGTGTCGCTGCTGCTGGTGGCACTGTCTCGGAAGCTGGCGAGGGGTGGCCGGACTTTTACGCCCTGTGCTGTGACAGAGCCCTCAATGGCCTTCCGGAGCTGGAAAGGTGACAGGGTCAGATGTCTGGACTCAGCTTCCTACTCAGACTCCTCCCCAGCATTTCCCCCAGGGAAGCTGGACAATGAGCTCCCATGTCTTCTTTTGAAGTTGCTTTGGTGGCCACTGTCACCTTACCTCCTTTAGGGTGACAATTCCAATGAGTCTGCCAATACTGGTGACATAAGCATGGTCCACTCCCAGCAGTGAGAAAATGGTGTGAGTCTGCAGGGCAGGAAGAAAACAGATTGGACCTGATGTGTGAAGGGACAGTTCTAAACAAGAGGCCACAGGGGTCCAAGACAAGGACAGGGGCTGTAATGGAAAGGGTGCTACAGATGGAGGGACAGGATTGCTAGAGGGAAAATAATGAGAATGCTTCTGTGTTCAGGCCTTAGAAACTTAAGTTTCTTTTGTTGGATATTGACGGAGAAATAGGACAGGGAGGATTTTTAGTCCCATGTTAGCAAGGGGGAAGCAGGAGAGAACCACCATTCAAATATGAAACCGGACGACTGGCCAGGCTCCATGCTAGGTCTTTTAGGTTCAGTACTATCCTGAGGAGCAAGTGGTAGACACATTCTACAGGAGAAGCAGCGTGGGGCTCAGCAGTAAAGTGACTTGTTCCACAGTTCCAAGCCACTTTTCATAAGTACTGCACCGGTAGGAAACAGTCCCTGTCCTCTTCTGCAGATGTCCCAATGAAGATGAGTCATCCCATTAGTCTTAGCTATGGATATACCTACACCCCTCACAGGGCACTGGGCCCTGCCTGAACCCTGTGCCTCTCACTTTGTGGCTCCTCCCTACTCTGGGTGGCCAGTGTTGGTTTCTCTATACCTGGCTGTTAAATCCCAGTCTTGGCCGGAAGCACACTACACCTCATCCAGTTTGCCTTTTCTGGAGTCCAGGCAGCTTCCTAGGTCCTGTTATGGTGTGGGTTTGCAGTCCAGGAGGATAAGAGTCACCACTCTCCCCCCATGTTTTTTTTTTTTGCTTTGTGCCCTCCTTTACGCTTTCAAATGTAATCACCGAGAGTTAAGAAATTGTGGCACAGCGCCCATAGCACAGTGGTTACGGAGCCAGCCACATACACCAAGAGTGGTGTGTTTGAACCTGGCCTGGGCCAGTTAGACAACTGCAACAAAAAAATAGCTGGGCGTTCAGTGGGTGCCTATAGTCCCGGCTACTTGGGAGGCTAAGGCAAGAGAATTGCTTAAGCCCAAGAGTTTGAGGTTGCTGTGAGCTGTGATGCCACAGCACTCTCCTGAGGGCAACATAGTGAGACTCTGTCTCAAAAAAAAAAAAAAAAAAATCCAGAGATTGTCAGCCAGTTCCCCTTGTGCTGTAAGTAAATTTTCTTGGGCCAGATGTCTTGAAAAATGCTCTCCTGACTCAGCAGTTCCTGGAATTTTTGGCCTACCATTTATCTCACTGTTCTGAGTTTACTTGTAAGTCTTTTGGCTTAATGTTTCAATCAAGATGGGTAGTAAAACACTCATTTAAGTTGTCTTAATACTTTTTAAACGTTTTCTTATGCATTTGCAATTCTTTCAGAAGGGACTTCCAAAACTCTCCTTTCTCCAAGGCAGGACAGTACTTACAAAAAGCGGCAATAAGTTCAAGTTTAGAATAAGTTCTGTGTTCATTGAACACCTATAATGTAATTGTCATGTGGTTAGCAAGTTTCTTCTTATATCGAACTTGAATCCTACATGCTACAATTTAGCTTTATTTTCTTCATCTGACTTCAGAGGGAAACCTTTTTTTTTTTTTTTTTGAGACAGAGCCTCAAGCTGTCACTCTGGATGGAGTGCCGTGGCATCAAGCTCACAGCAATCTCCAATTCGTCGGCTCAAGCGAGTCTCCTGCCTCCACCTCCCAAGTAGCTGGGACTACAGGCGCCCGCCACAACGCCTAGCCATTTTGTGGTTGCAGCCGTCATTGTTGTTTGGCGGGCCCGGGCTGGATTCGAACCTGCCAGCTCAGGTGTACGTGGCTGGCGCCTTAGCTCGTTGAGCCACAGGC
>CAUYRH010117830.1:0-39269 GCA_963574655.1 Perodicticus potto
GTCCCCGTGTCTGAGGACCCGCAGTGGGCGTTGTCTGTGAGCGGAGTCCCCATGTCCGAGGACCTGTGAGCGGAGTCCCCGTGTCTGAGGACCCGCAGTGGGCGTTGTCTGTGAGCAGAGTCCCCCGTGTCTGAGGACATGTGAGCAGAGTCCCCCGTGTCTGAGGACCTGTGAGCAGAGTCCCCGTGTCCGAGGACCTGTGAGCAGAGTCCCCGTGTCCGAGGACCTGTGAGCGGAGTCCCCGTGTCTGAGGACCCGCAGTGGGCGTTGTCTGTGAGCGGAGTCCCCGTGTCCGAGGACCTGTGAGCGGAGTCCCCGTGTCTGAGGACCCGCAGTGGGCGGTGCCCGTGAGTGGAGTCCCGGTGTCCGAGGACCTGTGAGCGGAGTCCCCGTGTCCGAGGACCTGTGAGTGGAGACCCCGTGTCCGAGGACCCGCAGTGGGTGGTGCCCGTGAGCGGAGTCCCCGTGTCTGAGGACCCCCAGTGGGCGTTGTCTGTGAGCGGAGTCCCCGTGTCCAAGGACCTGTGAGCGGAGTCCCCGTGTCCGAGGACCCGCAGTGGGTGGTGCCCGTGAGCGGAGTCCCCGTGTCCGAGGACCCGCAGTGGGTGGTGCCCGTGAGTGGAGTCCCCGTGTCTGAGGACCCGCAGTGGGTGGTGCCCGTGAGTGGAGTCCCCGTGTCTGAGGACTCGCAGTGGGCGCTGCCTGTGAGCAGAGTCCTTGTGTCTGAGGACCCGGAGTGGGTGGTGCCCGTGAGCGGAGTCCCCGTGTCCGAGGACCCGCCGAGGGCGCTGCCTATGACGGGAATCATGGAGCATGGGGCTGTTTGTGAGGTTCGGCCGTGTTGCAACCTGTCTCAGCCCTTCATTCCCTCATACAGCAGCATAATATTCCACCGAATGTCCATGCCACGTTCTGTGTATCCATTTGTCCCTCCGTGGTCATTTGAGTTGCTCCCACTTTGGGAACTAGAAAGCCTGGACACGGCCACCACCTCCTAGATGCTGTCCCAGTGGGGCCACCATGCCCCTGGGGGGCCTGCCTGTCTCCTCTTAGAAAACCAGTGGAACCCCCATGTGGGAGTCTCAGGGTAAAGAACCACCCACCCCTATGGGTTATTGGTGGTCTCCTAAAAGCAGAGCCAATAACAGTGCTGGGGTGCTGGGGTCTGTCCAGGGGCAGGGAAGGGGGTTATGGAAATCACTATTGTGGGCACCAAGGTGCTGGGTCACCTTGGCCCCCAGAAGTGCTGCAAGAGTGAGGAGATGGGTGTTTGTCCGCAGGGCTCTGCCACCCTGACTGAGGTGTCTACCACCTGGCCGAGTTTGCCTGCAGGCCAGCAGGCTCCTGAGCCAGGGCAGAAGGCAGTGGTCATGGCGGACCAAGGCCATTGGGTCAGCGGAAGTGCGATAGTCCTGGGCCGGAACCCACAGGGATGAGGCAGGAGGGTCACCCCCACCTCCGTGTGCTCTGTGGGTGTGGACCATGCTGGGCTTGTTTATGTGGTTCCGTGGCTTTCACTGGACAGGACTGCTGAGATTTCAGTGCCAAGATCTGGGGTTGGATGGAACAGGCCTCGAGGTTGCTGGTGACGTCGGGGGCTGGGTGAGTGGGTGACCCCCCAGTGTTCCTCTAGCTGTGTGCCAGGCTTTGGGTGTGGCCCAAGCTCAGAGGCCTGAGCAAGGAGATAGTGGTCCTTGTGATCACATGGCTGACAAACCCATACTTGCTCATGAAAAACCCGCCTAAGGGAACAGCATGGGCAAAGGCCCCGAGGCAGTGAACAGGGGCCAGTGTTCTGAGCTCTGAGCAGGGTGCCTGCAACACCCTTGGTTTTGGCCAGGGTGAGCATGTGAGTGTGTTGGTGGGAGCTGTGTCCCAGGAGCCTGGGAAGAGCTCAGAATCCATGGTGTGTCTGGACACATCAGTGCCTCTCAGCCCCGGCTCCTGTGCCCTCAGCTGCTTATATAACACCAGTTCTCAGGATCAGAGAGGTGAAATCCATGTCACAGGTATGCTCTTGGGACTGGCTGTATATGTTTTGCATTTACAATTCTTATCCCACTATGGCCTGTTGCATGTACAATACACAGATCGTGGGTATGTGTCTTTCCGTGTATTGTGCTCAGCCCTCCCTCCCCCCCGGGAACCCTTCTTGTGACCTTTTCTGCCCCTACCATGGAGCTGGGGTTCCCCATGGGGGATTGTGGCCCAAGGGGATATTTGGCCACGTCTGGAGAAATTTTAGGTATCACAGCTGGGTGGGGAGAGGCTGCTATGGGAACACCCTCCAACACACAGGGCAGCCCCACCTTGGGGATCATCCTATCCTGAATTTTATTTTATTTTATTTTATTTTATTTTATTTTTTGAGATGGAATCTCACTGTGCTGCCCCAGGATAGAGTGCCATGGCCTCAGCCTACCTCACAGCAACGTCACAATCCTGGGCTGAAGTGATCCTCCCACCTCAGCCTCCCGAGTAGCTGGGACTACAGGTGCCTGCCACCATGCCCAGTTAGGTTTTCTATTTTTAGTAGAGATTGGGTTTCACTCTTGCTTGAGCTGGTCTTGAACTCCTGAGCTCAGCCTCCCAGAGTGCTGGGATTATAGGCATGAGCCACCATGCTCAGCCTCCTATCCCAAGTGTGAATAGCACCAAGAATCCAGTGCAGGCTTGTCTGTGTCGCTGGGTGAACTTGGCCCTGGTGGACACACTCCCTCCCACCCACTTTCACTGAGTGTGTCTGTGTGCTGTTTCTGCGTCAGGGTGTGTAGCGTCTGCTCTGAGCCGTGTCATATTCCACATAACAACATCCCCACGTTTACTTGTGCTTCCTGCCCTTGGTGGACACATAGGTGGTTTCCCATCTTTTTTTTTTTTGTAGAGACAGAGTCTCACTTTATCGCCCTCAGTAGAGTGCCGTGGCGTCACACAGCTCGCAGCAACCTCCAGCTCCTGGGCTTAGGCGGTTCTCTTGCCTCAGCCTCCCGAGTAGCTGGGACTATAGGCGTCCACCACATGCCTGGCTGTTTTTCTGTTGCAGCTTGGCAGAGGCCAGGTTTGAACCCACCACCTCCGGTATATGGGGCCGTTGCCTACTCGATGAGCCACAGGCGCTGCCCATGTTTTCCCATCTTTTTAAATTGTTCCAGGCAAGTCTTGTGCACCAAGTGCAGGTCCCGCTGAGCTGGACCTTCTGTCTTTTAGTGTCACGAAGCCGCTGTGTCCATCTATTGCAGCATGCGTGACCAGAGCCTCTCCCGCTGGGCCCTGGTATCTGTGCTGTCCTTGATAGCCTGCTGTCTCATCTACTCACTAACAGGTAAGGCCCTTCCTGGGGTACTGGAGGTGAGTAGGGGGTAGCAGGAGAAATGGGGGTGCACATTTCTAGAGAGCTTACTGCATGTGGGGTGCCATGCTAAGTGATTTAAGGGCATTCACTCAAAGAAGCCTCAGCACCCCATAGCAAAAGGCCCCGTCATAGACAAGGAAACTGAAGCTCAGAGGGCTTCCAGGGCTTGTCCAAGGTCCAACCTAGACCTGCAAACAGAGACTTGAACTCTGGCCTGGCTGCCTCTAACACTCTGCTCTTATGTACCTCCCTGCCCCCCACTTGCTGTTCAGAGGACAGCGATCATGGTGGTCACACAGCTTTATGTTTGGTGAGTAGTGTGCAAAATGCCTGTGGATGTGATGGATCGAGGGGCTCACAACTTTGTGTGGGAGAAAGAGGGTCTTCACAGGTGATTCACGTGTGGCTCAGAGAGGGACTGTGATGTGCCCAAGATCACACAGCACATCCGAGGTGCAGACCCATGTCTTGGGCACGGCTGGTTTCTGGCTGGACACTTGGGTCTAGTCTCTCTCTTATGCACAACTGGGCGTCTGTTTAGGAAGATTTTGGCTTCTGGTGAATCTATCCAGCAGCTTCAGACTTCAGTGTGCTATGGCTGTGGTCCCCAACCCCTAGGCTACAGACCATCAACAGTGTGTGGCCTGTTCAGAACTGGGCTGTACAGGAGCAAAGCTTCGTCTGTATTTACAGCTGCCCCTCATTGCTCATGTCATGACCTCAGCTCCACCTCCTGTTAAATCAGTGAAATCAGTGGCATAAACCCCCCTGTGAACTGTGTGAGCGAGGGATCTAGGTGTGTGCTGCTCCCAAGAATCCAGTGCCCCACTCTCACCCCGGTCCGTGGAAAAATTGTCTTCTGTGAAACTGGTACCTTGTGCCAAAAAGGTTGGGGACTACTGTTTGAATATTTGTCCCCTTCAAAACTCAAGCTGAACTTTAATCCCCACTGTGGTAGTGTTAAGAGGTGGGGCCTTTCAGAGGGGATTGGGTCACGAGGCCTCTGACCTCAAAAATGGATTAATCCATCCATGGATTAAAGGGTTGTCCTGGGAGTGGGTTAGTGGCTATAAAAAGAGGACGAGAGATCTGGGCCTCCACACTGGGGGCTCCAGCCATGTGACGCCCTGCACCACCTCTGAGTTCTTCAGAGGGTCCTCACCAGCCAGAAGGCTCTCACCAGGTATAGCCTCTTGGACCTTAGACTTCTCAGCCTCCAGAACTGTAAAAATTAAATTCCTTTTCTTTATAAATTACCCAGTTTGGGCCAGGCATGGTGGCTCACACCTGTAATCCCAGCACTCTGGGAGGCCAAGGTGGGGGAGGATCCCTTGAGCTCAGGAGTGCAAGACCAATCTGAACAAGAGCGAGATGCCTCTCACTGCTAAAAATAGAAAAATTAACCAGGCACCATGGCATGGAGGCGGCGCCTGTAATCCCAGCTACTCAGGAGGTTCAGGCAAGAGAATCGCTTTGAGCCCAAGAATTTGAGGTTGGTGTGAGCTATGATGCCATGGGTACTTTATTTTGAAACTCTGCCAGTTTCTGGTATTCTTTTTTTTTTTTTTTTTTTTTTTTTTGCAGTTTTTGGCTGGGGCTGGGTTTGAACCCACCACCTCCAGCATATGGGGCTGGTGCCCTACTCACTGAGCCACAGGCACCGCCCCAGGGCTGGGTTTGAACCTGCCACCTCTGGCATATGGGTCCGGTGCCCTACGCCTTTGAGCCATAGGCGCCGCTCTAAGGTATTCTCTTATAAGCAATAAAAAACAGACTAAGAAAATCAATCTCAAGAGTGAGGTGCTGCTGATAACAACTGCCTGAATATGCAAAGTGGTTTTGGAACTGGAAACTGGGCAGAAGATGGAAGAATTTGGGGGAGCAGGCTGGGAAGAGCCTGGATTCTGGTGAGGACCCAGAATACAAGACGGCTCTAAGGAAACTTTGGAACTCCTTTGAGATGGGTTAAGTGGTCACAGCCAGAGATTGGACGGATTTATGAACAGCGAAGGCCCTGCTGATGAAGTTTCAGACGAGGAGCAGGGACCTGGAGCCAAGGCCGAGCTTGGTATAAACTGGCAGAGAACTTGGCTGCCTGTGTCCATGCCCGAAGACTGTGGGGAGGGCTGGACTTGAGTGGGATGAACCAGCGTATCTGGTGGGAGAAATATCCCAGTAGCAAAACATTTGGGCCGCTACATGGCTGCCTTTAACCACTAATGTTAAGCCACAGAGAGGAATAAAAAATTGAAAATGGAGTTTATTGTCAGAAGCAAAGCAGAAAGGTCTCCGAAAGTGCTCAGCCTGGACAAACAGTGCGAAGCGTGCTAGGGGGAGCAATGGCTGAGATGAGCACAGAGAGGAGGAAGAAGGACCCTGAGGCGCTGCTGACATCTCAGAGGCTGCCCCTCTCATCGCAAGCCCAGGGCCTAGGAGGGCAGACTAGGTTGGGGGGTGGACCTGGGGTGCTGACCTTGCTGCCGAGGGCCCCTTGAGTCTCTGGTCCTGTACCCCAGGACAACAGTGCTCACTGCCCCTGCCACAGCTCAAGTGGCCCCAGGTGCAGCTCGTGCTACGACCTGGAAGGTACAAGGTATAAGCCCTGGTGGCATCTTCTCGGTGCTGACTCCAGGGGCTTGAATAGAGCAAGAGCTACAGGAGCTTGGCAGCCTCCACCCAGATTCAAAGGATGTCCTCAGGTGACCTTGGACTTCTCAGTCTCCAGAACTGTAAGAAGTAAATTCCTTATCTATAAGTTACTGAGTTTCAGGTATTCTGTTTTAAGCAACAGAAATGGACTAAGATGTTGTGATTACCCAAGAAACCAGCTGGGCAACCTTTCCCCAGCAGGGAAGGCCTCACCATTCTGCAGCCCTTTGGTTGGAGGGCCAGTGACTTGGTGATGGCCCCACAGCTCTTAGCCAGAGACAGATGTCTCAGGATAAGGCAGGTGACACAGGGTGATGGAAGCAGCATTGGGTCAATCCCAAGGGGATTAGCACTCTGGTCTTGATTCCGCCATAACTGTGTGACTCTGGGCTGTCATTGGCACCCTGGGACTTGGTTTTCCCCACCTGGAAAATGGGCGCATAGCCTGCTGCTAGCTTTAGAAGTTATAAGAGTAAGATGGATGGGGCATGGCAGGTGAATTTATATTTTTCAAAGGGCTTTGTGCTTGAGGTTAACACAGGCTTTGTGAACAGGCTCCTTGCCCCAGCCTGTGACTGATTTTGCAGAAGGATAAGTGGCAGATTTCTCTGCAGTGTTGAGTTGGTGGGACAGAGTCATGTGTAGACTTAGGAAGGTCTTGGGGTAACCTTTCTAGAACCTTCTGTCAGCTCCTCCGGAAAGCCTTAGGGGTATAAGGCCTGTCTGTCCGTCTCAGAAGGAGGCAGCATTTTTCTAATCCAAGCTCCCCTGCTTCCATCCTCTCCCACTTCCAGGGGTTTACGGCTTCCTGACTTTCGGGACAGAAGTGTCCGCTGACATCTTGATGTCCTACCCAGGCAACGATGTGGTCATTGTTGTCGCCAGGATCCTCTTTGCTGTGTCCGTCATAACTGTCTATCCCATCGTGCTCTTCCTGGGGAGGTGAGGCCTGGCTTGCTGGAGACACAATTCAATACGGCTTACTGACAGGTGTGGTGAGACAGCATGTGCCTGGGACGCGTTACAGGACTCTGTCATCTCCCTCTATAGAGGAGGAAACAGGCACAGAGAATTTAGGTAGTTTTCCCAAAGTCAGAGCGTTATTCAAGCCCCTGCCCCATCGGCCGTCTGCAGGTGGCTTAGTCCCAAAGGGTTGGCAAGGTCCCCTGGGGACTGGACACCTGGGTGTGGAACAGGAGCCCTGTTGGGAATGGGGGAACTCTGGATGGAGAGTAGGGACCAACAGGTGCCGACTGGAGCATCTGGGGACAGGCGCCTGTCTGGTGGTCATGGCCTCCAGGTCAGTGATGCAGGACTTCTGGAGGAGGAGCTGCTGGGGGGCATGGAGGCCCAGGGCACTGGCCGACCCCTCAGGACCTTGGGTCCGGATGCCGCTGACCGTCCTGTGGGTCGCTGTGACACTCGCCACAGCCCTGTTTGTGCCTGACCTCGGTGAGATTGTTGGTGTCATTGGCAGCCTCAGCTCCTTCTTCATCTTCATCTTCCCAGGTGAGCTGCCCACTTGCCAGGCTTCCTCCTGCTCCTCTCACCCATGGTCGTGCATGTGGGGACTCCTGTTTTGGAGTTGGAAGTTCTAGAAGGTGGGAGCCCACATGGGTGGGGTCAGGGCCCCAGCAGGTGCCTTGGTTTCTGAGGCAGACACAGATGGAGGCTCCATGTACCTTCCCTGCCTTGTGACACTCCTCCCTCATAGCTCCTTTTTTTATTTTTTTTTGAGACAGAGTCTCACTTTCTCACCCTCAGTAGAGTGCCGTGGTGTCATAGCTTAGAGCAACCTCAAAGTCTTGGCTCAAGTGATTCTCTTGCCTCAGCCTCCCAAGTAGCTGGGAATATAGGTGCCCGTACAGCACCTGGCAATTTTTAGAGATGGGGTCTCGCTCTGGCTCAGGCTGGTCTCGAACCTGTGAACTCAGACAATCCACCCGCTTTAGCCTCCCGGTGATACCTCATAGCTTTGATGGGCGGATGATGGTTGTACCTTTGTCTTCTCATTACACAGGTGAGAAGACCCAGGCCTGGAGACCTCCGGGGGTCCAATGATTGTGTAGCAGGGCCTCGAGTCAACTCTGTAGCTTCACTCCCAGCAGCTATTCTTTTATTTAAAAAAATTTGAAATATGTGAAAGTCATGTGTCTCAAGATGCAGAAAGTGCTCTGGGGAAGTTCCCCTCCCGTCCTGTCCCCAGTTTCTGCCATGACAGCTTCTTGAGAGACCTTCCCACTGTCGGTGAGCCATGGCATTGGCCCCGACAGGCAGCCAGCAAGGCTGAGGATGGGTGGGCCTCAGAGGCAGGAGGAGCATTGCAGGGACCCACTGGTGCCCAAAACAGAGACCCCAGACCCTCGGGGGCAGGGGTTCAGGCCACATGCACTGTAGGCGTCTGGCACATAGTAGATGCACAACACACAGTAGGTCCCATCAGCGCGAGCTTGTGATTCTGCTGTGAGAGGAGCCGTGTCCAGCAGACGTTGAACTTGGGTACCCTTATCCAGATGTCTTTGACATCCCGACCCAGTCCTTTATCAAGCAGATGAGAAGAAAATGCCTGGAGGACTTTACAGAAAGGATGTGCAGAGGCGCTTGAAGGGCACAACTCACATGGGGCAGTGACAACTTCAACAACAGCCTTGAACAAAGGGGGGTAATTGAGGGGCACAGAGAAACTTCCATTAAAGGGACTAACTGGTTTGTGTGGGGCATGAAAAGCAATTCTCGGTGGGTGAGTTAGGGTTCAGGGTTGTCTCTGATGTGGTAACTTGACAGTCGGGGATCCGCTGGGGCGGGGGCGGGGCGGCCTCCACTCTGCCCCACTCTCTCTCAGTGAGGGGTGCAGGCTCCTGTCGGGGCTGCGGGGTCTAAGTTTGGGGCCATGTCCTGGGCAAGCCTTTTAGCTCTGACTCTTCCCAGACAGGTTTGGAGTGGAGAGGATTCCCTGGGAGCTTGAGGCAGAGCTGCCGGGCTTTGAATTTCCTCCAAAGTATTTTTAAAGGGGGAGAAAAAAAGGAAACTGGAAGCACAGCTTCTGTTTGCTGTGCCCTTCCCGGGCATTGGGCCCTGAGCTCCCCCACCCCATCCCCTAGCAGACCCCAGTCGCCTGGAAGACTGAGGCTCGGAGAAGCCATGTTGTTGCCACACCTCGGGCCACGTCCTAGAGGGGCACTGAGCTGGGACTCCTGCCCTGGTCCTTCTGACTCTAAAGTCTTACCCAGCCCCCCAGGCTGCCTCTGCAGGGGGGGCAGGGCCAGTGGGGCCACCTGTGGGCAGAGCCTTGCTCACCTCCTGGTCCCTACAGACTGTTTTCAGGCAGGCTTATTGCTTTGGGTTGAGTGAGAAAGAGCTGGGGGTGACTCTGTGTTCACCTTGCAGGTTTGTGCCTCATCTGCGCAATGGGCATCGAGCCCATAGGACCAAGAACCAAGTAAGTGTCTCCAAGATGAGGGTGGAAACTTGGGTGTGCCCAGGGCTGGAGTGAGAGTGGCGCAGGGATCACCTGTTGTCCGTCGTCCTCCTCCTGCAGATGAGAAGCCTGCAGGCCCCGGGGAGAGGGGCCTCGCCCCAAGGTCTGGGGGTGTCTGAGCCAGGACAGGAGCCCAGGCCAGGAACCCCTGGTCCTGTGACAGCCTTCCCTTATGCTCTGAAGGTCTGGGGTTGGAACTTCACGTGGGTTTGGGGTCTTCGTAGCCTCTGGAGGCCCCATGATACATCTTCGGCCTCCCTGCTGCCTGGCTGACCCTCGGCAGGATCGGGGTACAGGCTGAGTACCCCGACTAGAGACTAGTCAATGTCATGACTGTAGGCCCCTGTTGGGTGGCTCCTCCATCCTCCAGATGAGGTGGTGAGTCAGGAGGATAGTAAGGACAGGGCTGGACTCACCCCAGGCCACAGGACCCAAGTCCCCCTGTTCACCCGACTCCATGACATATGTTGCTGGTGAGATGAGAGAATTTGGATCATCCTATTTTTTTGGCAAACATTTATCAGAGTACCTATTCTTCTGGGCCAGCCTGTGAATCAGGCATGACTGAGACCTTGTCATTTGTCGCTGAGCAGCTCTGACCCCACTGGAAAGGAGAATTCACACAGAGTGGTGTGCCATGTCTCACTGGGTCCTCAGAGAAGCCAAGAGTCTGTGTCATTGTTATTCCCATGCCACAGATGTCAGCACTGGGGCTGGAAAGGTTAAGAAATGCTGTCTTAGTTCTCGAGGGCCACTGTCACAAGTCACCGCACACTGAGGGCATTTAAAGCAACAGTTCTGGAGGCCAGAAGTCTGGAGTTAAAATGTCAGCAGGGCTGAGCTCTCTGAAGGCTTTTCTACCTCCTGGTGGCTCCAGGTGGTCTTTGGCTTGTGGCTGCGTCGCTGTAGTCTCTGCCTCCGTCTTCACTGGCTTCACCCCGTGTCTCCCATCTCCCTCGTCCTCCTTTTATGAGGATGTCTGCCCCTGGACGTAGGACCTGCCCTGAGTCCAGGATGATCGTCACACTGAAACATCTTTCACTTCAGTACATCTGTAAAGGTCCAGTCTCCCAATAAGCTCACACTCCCAGGTTCTGGGTGAATTTCAGGGGCCACCATTCAGCCCACTGTAGATGCTCGTAAGTGACAGCTGCTGTGGTCGGGTGTCAGCGGTAGGCCTGTGCCCGTGTAGCCCCACTGAGTCTGAGCTTGCTTATTCCAAAGGTGCAGGATTGGTATGATTCCCTTCTGGATTGAGAGCTGTTTTTCTGGATGTCTTTAAGCCTGAGTTGGGCTGAGAACCAGCCCCCCAAGTGGCTGGCAACCCCCTAAGTGGCTCATTCCCTGGAGCACTCTTCAGGGTCTTACTGCTTTTGTTTTGTCCTTTGATCTGGGTTTTACTGATGGGCTCCCAGCAGCTTTTACTGATGAGCTTTCAAGATGTTTTCCTTTCTAAAGCTGCTTTAGTTCCCCAGCCCAGTGGTACTCTGGCCTGTTGCTCCCCTTCAGATGAATGGATGTTGAGGGCTCTGAGCGGACTGAGAAGCTGCTCCTTCCATGACAACCGATCCTCTGGCTTTTGTTAACGCAGACAGAAATATCTTCAGCGGTCCTGCCATTTTGCCAGAATCTTATTGCTCTCACCTTGTCTGGACCTTCTCTGGTTACATCAGGAAGCTCACAAATGTGGCCCTGGTGGCTGCCAGTCCTGGTCACCTTTACCTCCTCCGTCCTTGTCCCCCAGGTGCCTCTGTCCCTGTGGTGTGTGACCCAGAGCTTCTGTCCGCTCCCTCACTTTAGGGAGGTTTCATCAGGAAAGATCAGGAAGACAGGGACTTTGAAGCTAGTGTTTCCCTCCCCCCATCACCCCCACCCCCCGTTTCTTCTTCTTTGATAAAATTTCGGGGAGGAATGAGGTTATAGAATGACAGGCGGAGAGATAGGGCTTTAAAAAACCACCTGGATACTTTATCCCCAAGGTCTCAGAAGCCCATCCTTACAGGCGCAGGTCAATACCCTGATTGTTTTCCATATTGGTGGCTTCAGGTCATCACTTCCTGTGCGTGTTTGCCTTGTTTGTCCAGAGTCAGAGGCGCTCAAGCTGACCCTGACTTCTTGGCTCAGCAGGTGCTGCCTGGAAGTCTGGGGTGTGGTCTCCGTGCTGGTCGGCACCTTCATCTTCGGGCAGAGCACAGTGGCGGCGGTCTTGGAGCTGTTCTGATGGCACTCTGGCTGGGGCAGGGAAGGGACAGACAGGTGCACCCCGAGCGCTGCTGCATCCGGCCATGAGACGGAGGCTATTTCTTTTCATCGTAAAGACGCTGGAGCACTGACGCCTTCCGCCTTCTCACCTGCTTTTGTTGTACTTGGGGTTCAAAGGGTTTCTGGTGCAGACGGGCGGCATTAGTTATGGTCTGTGGTCACTGTGGCAAAAGATCACAAGCTGGTGGCTTAAGCATTTTAGGATGTAAATGGAGATGGAGACACAAAGAATAGCCCAACATATCCTTTCAATGCAGAGAAAGGTATGAGAATGAGTTGGGAGTAAAGAAGAGGTGGGTAGGGTTATGCCATTTTCTTCTATTAATTCTGTATGTGAAATCTCTTGACATGTTATGTTAGTATAGTCAATAAAATTGGACTAACAGTGAGGGTTAGTCCAATACAACAGAACTGTATTTTCTCACAGTTTCGGAGCTCAGAAGTCTGTAGCCATTGGCATCAGTGGGGCTGTGCTGTTTCCTCTGATGGCTCCAGGGAGCGGAGGGCCCCTCCTGTCTCTCCCAGTTCCCGGTGGCTGCCAGAGGCCCCTTGGCTTGTGGCTGCCTCCAATCTCTGCTTCTGTCTTCACATGCCCGTCTCTCTGTGTGTGTCTAGGCTCACATTTCCCTCCTCGTATAAGGATGCCAGTCATTAAATTAGCCTCCCTCCAAGTGAGTACGATCTCCACTCAATTGCCTCTCATCTTGAATATTTCCTTAGGACCTACAAAGGTGCAATTGACAAATAAGATCACAGTCACAGCTTCTGGGGCTTCAAATTCAGATTTTTCTGGGGGATGCAGTTCACCCCATAGAAGGGAGGAGTAGAGGCTGAGGCCCAGAGAACTCTGCTTTAGGGGGGATCAGAATCAACATCAGTTGATGCCAAGGCACAGTAGACAAGCCCAGGAGACTTAAAGAGGCATTTGTTGGGGACGGTCAGGGTATAGGAAATGCCAAAATCCTGGAGCTGCCCTGTGTGCCCAGAGCAGGTCCCACAATCATGTCTCAGTGGGGCAGGAGTGGGCAACTCCAAGGGGAGTCCCCTTTTCCTTACCAGTGGCGGAACCTGAGGATCCTGGAAGCCACGAGCTCTGTGGCTCCCACATGAGCCCACCCAGTTCTGGGGCAAGGGGCCACACTTGCAGCAGAGAGTGAGAGTGGGTGAAGGGTCTGCCCCAGGGTGTAGGTGGGGGTTAGGGAGGCAGCAGGGACTCAGCTGCTCCTCGGACAAGTGGTCCCCCAGCTTTTGCCCTTCACAGGTCCAAGGGAACATCGAGGGTGGTGCTGAATTCAGCAGCATCCTTTTTTCTTGGGCCATCATCCTGGAAGTGGTGCTGGGACGGGACAGGGAGGGTCTGACATTCAAGGACATCTTCCGGGGTAGGCAGTGGGCCAGGTGCTTCCTGATTGTGACATAGTGTGACACGTGACTGTGCAAGGTTGGTGGTGACAGACCCATTTTTCAGTTTGATTTTCAGCCTATCCAGATGTGTAAGTCTAAAAAGCAGAGATGTAATTCATATACCATAAAAATTCCCCCCTTGAAAGTATGTAATTCAGGGTTTTTTAGTATATTCATGGAGTTGTGCAGCTACCACTATTAATTCCAGTATGTTTTCATCACCCCAGGAAAAAAACCCTGCACCCGGCAGTCCTGTCTCTCCCTCCAGCCCAGGCATGGTGAGTCCGTGCTCGGTGTCCGTGGGCCCCCTGGGAACAGCTCATACGGTAGGTGGGCCTTTGTGTCCGACCCTTTTGACTTAGCATGATGCTTTAGACGTGTCCATATTACAGGTAAAACCAGTGACACTTGAAAAAGTCAGAGCCACCTGTCCTGTGAGGTGCAGAGCTGGGATTGGAACGGATTTGGGTTCAAGTTCTACCGTCTGTTCCTTCACACTTTGGGGGGTCCAGGCAGGACCCTCTGCTGGCCTGCAGCCTGGCCTCTGGGAGGGGGGCAGTGTGGCAGCAGGGGTACGCTCCGAGAGAGGACCCAAGACCATTCTCCAAGTCCTCTGCGACCAGCCCAACTGGCCCGCCATACCCAACCCTCAGGCGAGGGCCCCAGAACCAGGACTCCTGCCCGGCTGGTTCCTCTTACGGATACTTATCATTCACCTGCAGGGGGCAGCGAGGCTGGGTCGTCATTCATTATTTATACCCATCTGCCTCCTAAATGGCTTTGAGGCCCTGGCCAGGGAGGCTGTGGCTGTGATAGGGTCATTTATGGAGAGTCCTAGAATATCAAAGCATGGTGGGGTGAAGGTCACGCCGGGAGAGGAGGCTGTGTGTGAATCAGCTCTGGAGTTGGACTGTTGGTTTTGAACACCAGTTCCACCATTTGCTGACTCAAAGTCCTGGGAGATTTAAGAACCTCTGCTAAGAATCCATTCCCCTATCAGCAAAACAGAGCTGGCTTGTCGTGTGTGATGCACACGTACTATGAAGAGTAGAGGTGACAATGGATCTAGAGTGTGAGCTGGCGCTGCACACACAATGGGGACCCATCCAACCATAGATTTATTTCAAGAAAACTTGGGTTGAGATTGGCTGGGGTACCTGAGCTTCCTGGCAGCCAAGGGAAAAGGGGAAATATGAATACGAGGGCTTGCCTAAAAGCAGGAGAACACACCAGGAGGCACTAATGCTAACAGGTGAGGGTGGGGACAAAGGTTTCCATCTCGATTCTGTGACTAGTACAGATGTGATCCTCACACGATTGGCTGTAAATTCACCCCCATAACGTAGAATGGAGTCTCGTGCAGTCAGAGAAAGAGGCTGGTTGAGAAAGAGGTTGGCGTCTGACCTAATAGAGGAAGGTATGAAGTGCCTGTGTGTTGTCCTACTCAAATGTCCAGTGACTCCCTTGACAGCAGCTGGCATGGGAAGGGCTGGTGTCCTCAAGGCAAGGTGGTATCCTGCAGGCTTCCCGCATGGGCACTGGGTCTGGAAGACCTGAGGTGCCCCTGGGCCTGCCACTTATCAGCCTTGTGACCTCGGCAAAGCCTGTCCCTCTCCAAACAGTCTTTGTTCTCTGGGAGCTGACCCAGGAAAACCTCCCTCCAGGCCCAGGTTTCAGTCCTCATCCTTCTCCAAGATGAAGCTACAGACAGCCCCTCCCTTCAAGGAGAGCTGAGAGGGTGAGCTGAGGCTTAGCCTGTCACCAGGTCCTGGTCAACAGTGACAACCGTGCTTGAGAGTAGGGACCTGTTTCAAGTAACCACTTCAGACGTGTTTGAGTGACACTCTGTAGTTCCTGCTCTGAGCATAGGGGCGCTGAGTGCACTGGGGAGGCGCCTTGCCATTGGTTCGGGTCCCAGCCCAGGGTGCTGCTGGCCCCGAGTGCCCTGGGAGGAGGGAGGCGTCTTCTACACCGGGCACACGGTCGCCTGTGCATGCCTCCTGAGGATGGTTTGGGTCTGAACAGGAGAGGATGTGGGTCTGTCAGTTGAATGCAGGTGGGGAGCTGCATGCAAAGGTGAATTGATTGAAATTCTGAAAAATTGAGGTGAAATTCACAGAACTTGAAAGTAACCAATTTAAGGTATACAACTCAGCGGCATGTGGTAAATTTACAATGTTGTGCTGGCACCTATACCTAGTTCCAAACCTGTCACTCCCCATCCTCGGCCCAGGGGATCAGCAGCCACTAATCTACTCTGTCTGGATTTGCTTGTTCTGGACACTTCATGTAAACGGGATCATATGATGTGTGGTCTGGTCGTATCCGGCTGCTTCCACTGAGCGTCGAGTTCCAAGGTTCATCCACATTGTCACACTTCATGCTGCTTCCTGGGGGTTGAGTAACTCTCCATAATGGACAGACCACTGGGTTTATCTGCTCGGTGGTTGATGGATAGCTGGGTTGTTTCCGCCTTTTGACTACTGTGAATTGTGCTGTTATAAATACGTGTGCAAAATTACCTGTTCGAATGACATTTTAGAGACAGTCTTCCTCGGTCACCCTGGGGAGAGTGCCATGGTGTCATCATAGCTTACCGAAACCTCAAACTCCTGTGCTCAAGCAATCCTCTTGCCTCAGCATCCTGAATAGCTGGGACTACAGTGTCCACCACCACACCCAGCTAGTTTTTCCATTTTTAGTAGAGTCGGGGGTCTCTCTCTTGCTCGGGCTGGTCTTGAACTCCTGAGCTCAAGCAATCCACCTGCCTCAGCCTCCCAGAGAGCAAGGATTACAGGTGTGAGCTACCGTACCGTCTTGAATGCCATTTTCAATTCTTTTGGGTATAGTATCTACCTAGAAGTGGAATTGCTAGGTCACGTGGTAATTCTGTCCTTAATGTTTTGAGGAACCGGATTGATTTCCCTCCACAAGGTAATGCTGTACAGCACAGGACTGGGGCGTGTCGCTGCGGGCTTGAACCTGACCTGAGTGAGTTACTTACCCTCTGTCTCCATGTCCGCGCCTGCCAAGCACTGAAGGAGAGAGTGCCTGGCTCTGGGGTAGAAATTAAGCGGAAGCTCTGATCCCTCTTAGGGGTGACATTTGTTCTCTCACCCGTTCCCACCCACTCGGGCTCTGAGGCAGCTCCAGGTGCTCGTGGGCTGAGATCAGCAGAGATGCCACGATGCGGAGAGAGCTCAGGCAAGCGGGTGTGACGCGTGGCAGGAGCACACCATGCAGTTAAATGTGCTTCCTTGGTTGTACCCCCAAATAGCCTTAAAATAGCTGAGCTGACTGGAAAAGACCAGCCTCGGGGCTGGGCAGGGCAGTTCTCTGGCTACTGACCAGGCCTGTAGGAGTAGGAAGCCCTCGCTCCTTCAATAGTGGGGTCTTCTCCCCACTTTACAGAGGAGAAAATGGAGGCCCTGAGAAGCTGGTGCCGGGATGTTCGTGTGGCCCCTCCCCACTCTTCCTGCAAGCTCACGCTTGGCTGGCTTTGTGTGAGCGGGAGTGGCCGGCGTCAGACTATGCAAGGGAGGGGCAGGACCCACAGCCAGAAGGGAGGGGGAACCTGCCATGGGAGCAGGGGCTTCAAGGCTCCAGGGGGCCAGGACAGCATGGGCAGGGACCAGGGACCGTGCCAAGTGGTGGTGACAATAAGCATATTTCCCTGGCTGACTGTACCAGGCTCTGCCAGGCTGGGATAAGAGGTAGAAAGATGCACATTCTTGGTTCCTGCCTCCCCAGGGTTCCCACCACGGCCCAGGCCTCCCTCTGGGCGAGACCAGCCATCTGCCTTCCTCCCCTACCCACCTGTCCTCCTCCTTCAAATTTTTGTGTGTGATGGCAAAATAGATGTTACAAAGCTTCCATAATAGTACTTTGGACATTATTTCAAGTTCAGTGTCTTGGTGTCCCCTGTCTTGCTGGAACAGCTCATTTACAGGTGTGTAGTGAAGGGTAAACTGTGCCCACAGGGAGGTCTTTGGAAGGTCCTGCTCACTGGTGTCTGTTTACCGGTGCTCCACGGGGCAGTTGTGCTAATGCTGTGACTGATGGTGGGGTCTTGGGCCCTGAGGTATCAGGAGGGGCCAGAGGTTCAGGCCAGCCATGGGGGTGTCAGCCACATCTATGTGATGGGGCCTGAGGCTTGGGACACTGCCCCGGCTGGCAATCCTCCTGAGTGTGTCCACAAATGGCGGCCCAGAGTGAGGTGCTGGTGTTGTGACTTTACTAGCAGCCCTGCACCTGTTTCCCCTTGGCGTCGGGCTCTGTCTGTCGTCATAAACTGTACTGTGACTTTTTCAGCTTTGCTGGGTACTCTGGGGAATTACTGAACCTGAGGAGGACCTTCGGGACCCTTAAACTGTGCAACAGGTATGAACCTATTTGTCAGAATCCCTGCCCATAGCGTTGTCACCTTCATCTTACACAGAAGAAAACACGGGGCTGGCTGTATGGATGCTGCCTGGCACCCCACACACCCTGACAGCTGGAATGCAGGAACCAAACAGTACACAGATGTTCCCAACCAGAGTTTATTTGGCACCCATGCCCATGGCTGCCTAGCATGGAGCTGGTCACTATGGGTTTTACTGCCTGTGCACAGGATCACTGAGGCTGGGCACTACAGGGTCACGGCTCCTACCAGCTAGAGAAATGTCAGCAAGGGGAGGAGAGAGGTGGCCTTCACCATTAGAATGAGGTGGGCTGGGTATGCATGGCCACTGTCTGGGGGGGGTGGGGGGGGTCCTCCATTTCAAAGAGCAGGGACGTAGGTTTATGTTGAGAAGTACAGTGAAAAGAAGGCTTTGTACCAAAGTTTCTAGAAAAGGGGCTGTCCTTCACGAGAAGAGGTGGCGGGCCCAGCCACAGGCCCCGGGGAGGTGGTCAGTCTCGGCCGACTGTGCACCAGGCAGCTAGAAGGAGCAGAGAGGTGAGAGGGTAGGTTGTGCTGCCCTATCCCTGGAGATGAGGGAAGCTGCAGGGGCCGCGGCCCCTTGAGCCTGCAAGGCAGAAAAGACGTCCCTGCCCTGGGGGCGGCCTCAAGGCCATACCAGGGTTGGGGGAGGCTGCCTGCACGGGGTGGGCCTCAGTGAGGGAAAGGAGCACAGCAAGGCTTCAGTCCTTTGGGGATGACATAAGGGTGGGTGCTGGGAATGTGTGTCGGGGGAACCTTGAGGCACTTCACTGTGCCCTGGGTCTCCATTCTGCAGCTGAAGGGCTATAAGGCTGGGAGCTCTTCCTGTCCACCTGGCACTGATAGCAAGCTCACAGTGGGGCAGGGCCCTAGGAGTAGGAGGCCTGGCCTCATGAGCTGGCGGTGCCCAGCTTGCTGCTCGGGGGCTCTCCACCACCCCTGCCTCTACCTGGCACGGAGATCCTGGAGAGGGCCTCAGGCTGGCTCAGCGTGTCCACCTTGACGTGCCGGAATGCCTTACACACAGGGCTCTGCAGGTGCCTGCAACCCAGGGGGACGAAGGTGAGTCAGGGGCTGATCTGGGGGCTCCAGGAGCCTCGAGAAGAGGAGCTGCCCGTGTGGGTCCAATTCTAAGCCCAGCTCAATACCAGGGCTCTGGCTCTTTGTGGGAGGAGAAGGCTTGGCCCCAGGGAAGGCACCATACCCAAATAGCCTTTTCCCTCCCTTCCAGGGAGTGACTGCAAAGGCAAGACGCTGCACAGAGGTCAGTACCTGCCACACCCTGGTGCAGCTCTCATCTGCTTTGGACTGATGCTACCACAGCTGCCTCAAGGGGTTTCAGTTCCCTGGTTCCAAGGGTTAGTGACGTAGGAGTGGGGAAGAGACCCTGAGTCCTTCCCTGGGGCCACCCATTCATGAGGGTGGCCCCAGCCTCTCAGCAAATTGGGTTTGACAGGGAAGCAGCATGTGGGGACACAGCTGATAGTCCCTGATGAGAGCTGGAGGGTAGGGTCTGGCAAATGAGAAATGCTCAGGACCCTTGTGGAACTGCTGTGAGCAGGGGCCAGAGGCCTGAGCTCAGTGGTGGCCACCAGAATGGCTCACCTAACCCTCACCCTGTCTGCCACCACAGTAAGGCCCCAGGACCACAGTGAGGGAGGGGTAACACAGCAGCCATTGAGCAGGTGGGTATTGAGTTATCTCGCCTGCACTGGGCCTGAGATTCTGTAAGACCTAAGGCAGAGCCTCAGCCCTCAATGGTAAGCCAAAGAGGTGAGGGTTTAGGGGAACAGAGAGGGGAACTTGGGTAACTCAGGAGTCCTTCCTTGAGGCTGGCACTTGAACTGGGCCTCAGTGTTGGAACGGGGAAAGGCTAGGGGTTTGGAGAGGGGATTTTAACCCTTAGAACAGCAGTTTTCACAGAGAAGTGTACGCTGGTTCCCTTAAGGCCTAACTGCAGGTGCTGAGAGTCCCCCTATGCTCCAAAACAGCCCCCTCCCCGGATAATACCTAGTCTGGGCCAACTCCAGCAAGCACGATTGGGGGTGACTGTAGCTGGATTCTCTACCCACCCTCTCGGCCCCCCACTGGAGGAACAACTGCTGGCCTGGGTCCTCTTACCTCTTCCACTCCTCCTCTGTGTCCCAGAACTCGTAGACCACAAAGGTGAAGCCGTCAGAGAGCCTCACGGCAGCAATACTGCAAGAGGGGAGGGAGAGGGCTGTGGACTGAGGGCCACCTCCCTCCTGTGCCCCTGGGGCGGGCTCTGGCCTGTGTCACAGTATAACCTCTGCAACTTTTTTTTCTGCCTTCTCCCCACAGTTCCTAAAGAAGCACTTGTCAGGGCAACTCCAGAGCTGAGATACCCTCAGAGTTGGGCAGGACAGAAGCTGGGGGCACCAGCTGGGTGGAAGACCCTGGTTCAGCACTGTGGCCCCAGCACTTGGAGCAAGGCCTGGCCCTGTGGAGCGGTCAGTAGTGAACCTCTGTCGGGAATCAGAGTGAAATGCACTGGAATCATTTTAAAAATACTTTTAAAAATCATGGCACCAGCATCGCCCCAGGCTCTTTGTACGCATTGTCTCAATCCTGAGAACACTTCCCTTGAGCGTCCCAGGCCTGGCAGGAGCACCAGGGCCATGGAGCCTCTCCCCGCTGTTCAGAAGAAATCAAACTCCCTGAGTAGAAGTCTGTCTAGGAAACTCTACTGGGGAAGGCCAGCTAATTACAGGGTGGCAGCAGGGAAATAAGGCCCCTGATGGTATCATTAGTTGATTATGCTGAAAGGATACACAGAGCTGGGGGCTCTTAACTCAAAGGGCAGGTGGAGATGTGAGCCGAGACCCTATGCCACATGGGGAAGGTGCCCACGGTGGGGCTTTCAATCAATGGCACAGGGCACCATGGGCAATGGTTCATCTAAATGGGTTACTACAGGGTGGTCACAGCCATGACAGTGACTAGATCAGCTCAGTTAATTGTTTTGGGGAAGGGATGCCTTGGGGCAGGTGCAGGGAAGATTAGGCACTCCATAGAGAGGCGTGGGCCCTGGGGATGTCAAGCGTGGGGGACAGTTGCAGCCTGGAGGACCCCCACCAGGGCTCCTCTCTTCCTGTGGCAAGCACAGCGCTGCACCCCACTTCTAAACACATCAGCACCTTGACTGTCACCTGGAATTTAACGTGGCCACTGTGATGCCTTCCACCTGTACACACACTCCTCCCGCTCAACAAAGGGCTCTGGCTGCATCAGAGGCCAAAGAATCTGGAGTCACTCCATCCTCACCAGGGTGGGGGTGCTGTTCTACCACCTTGTGCCATAGCCACTGGCCCTTGTGGGATGGGCATGAGGCCTCCCCAAGCCCTGCACACAATGCAGGCTGGATGTCTCCACCCTGTTCCTGCAGCAATGGTGAGCACCTCACTGCGGGCAGGAACGGACCCTGCCTGCCACCCACGTCACCTCCTCTGCCTTGCTCTTTGAGTGCTGGAGGCTGTGCAGCCACAGCAAGATCCCCCACCTGAAAAAAGTCTTTTCTCCCAGGGTGTCTGCTTAGCACAAGCTTTCTCCCACCTGGTGCTAGGCTTCCTGGGGGAGCAGTGGGTTTTCAGGGGTGAGACGAGCCTAGCCCCACCCAGCCACTGCCCCACCTGCCACCCCAGGCCACTCACTGGAAGCAGCTCCTGGCTCCAGCAGTGCCTCGCAGGTACTGGCGCAGGGAATCCAGGAACTCACTCAGCTGTTCAGGGCACACGGCCATCTCCTGGCGGACCAGCTGGAGGTGCTGTGGGGCCAGAGCGCACATGAGTGTGGGGACCCCAGGCCACCCCCATCAGGACCCCCAATGCCTTGCTGATGAGGGGAGAGGACAAATGGGTCAGCCCCTTCCCCACACTTTTCATTCCTATACAAGAAAACAGGGTGAAAGACTAGAAAAACAGCCAAATGCAGAAAATATCCCCACAAATGGGGACCAACAGACAAGGCTAATGAAAGGCTGAGTCCCCAAGATACAGCAAAACCAGTGGCCAACAGAATCCCTTTCTGATGAAATCTGTGTTTGTGTGTTGTCCTGGTCACTTTGTTCCAGGCCAGACTTTTTTGGTCATAGTCCCCGGGGGGTCTGGGCACAACCGCTGGGCCAGGGCGGAGAGTGGGGGCCCGATGGTGGGGCTGCATGCGTCTGCATAGTGGTTCCAGGTGGAGTGGAGGCAGGGAGGTCTGGGACACCCAGCCACCTGGGTCTCGAGTGGCCTGGCTCAGGCAGGGATGGACAGGGCGAGGGGCAATGGGGGGGGGGGGAAGGGGCCTTACCATGTTGGTGCCTTCTTCATCAGAGAGGCGCTGCTGCAGGTCAAACCACAGTGCCTAGAAGGGTGAAGCAGAGGGAGGTTAGAGACAGAGGCCACCCCAGGACTCACCAGGACAACACTGGCACACTTGGGGTCACTACAGAGCTCCACCCCCCTCGACCCCAAGGTCCTAGGCCTTGGTCCACCCTCCATGCAGAGTGCTGGCTCAGAAGGGACCTGAGAAGGCAGAGCCAGGACATCAGCCCCAGGAAGTGGAGAAGTCCTCCTGGCCCTGGAGTCTGGGACCACGGGAAGGCACAGAGGCCAAGCTGACCACTTTGTGGGGGCCACAAAGTGTTCCGCTGTGGCAGGGAGGGCTTGGGAGAGGTAACAACAGGGAGTTAAGAGGCCCAAATCCAAGATGCTGGGGTTTGCCATAGCCCTAAGATTCCCCCATCAAGTTACAGCTCACCCCAAATCATAAGCCCTGGTACCGCAACCTAATGCCATTAACTAGAGTGAGCTGTTCTCTATGGCTTTTCCTAGGCCTTGAGCTAAACTGTATACAAATACATCTTAATTTTCCCAACTCCCCGGTAACTGCTGCTCCTCTCTAAATTCCAGGTGAGCAGGAACTTTGATGTCGCTATCACCCTTACCTGGTGCCTACACAGGGCACCCAGTGAGGCTCACCACCCCTATTTCCATGTAGAGGACCTGGGCTCTGAGGGCACACAAGCTGGTATTAGAGCCAGACAACCAAGATCATGATTCTTCCTTTAACTTGGGTACCCCAATAATTGCCACTTCTGTGCCCATCCCTGTCCATCCTCCACAAGGATAGACTCTTCATCACACAAGAGCACCTGGGAAGTTCTGGCTATTAAAGAAAACAGGGGGTGGGTGATCTGTGCAGTCCGCACATCGAGCTTATTAATGTTCAAACTAGGGGGCCCTGCCTCTTCACTAGCCCAGAAGAAGGTTCAGACTGAGGAACGCGCTTTGCTAGGTGGTGAAGGTGAGCCTAGTTTTACAACCATTTACGTGGCTTTTGGAAGGTGAGGGCTACAGCTTCTTTCTTTTAGGTTCTCTCAGCCAGCAGAGCCATAAAAGATAGAGGGAAGGCATGGCAGCTCTGGTGACTGCGGAGGGTGGGGCCCAGAGCCAGGCCTCGGATTGGCCCCTGCTCGCAGCCCTGGCCAATCAGAGGCCGGGGAGAAGGGCCCCTCCCCGTTTCCAGGACGCCCAGGTGCGTGGTTACCCACCAGCCTGGTTGTTAGGGCGACTGGACGCTAAAAATAAGCTTCAAAAAGCCTCCCTCTGGAGGCACCCACAGAGTTGTTATGACAACCGGGCCACAGGGTCCCCCCCACAGCCCTCCCGCAGCTGGCTTCAAGGTGGAGGGAGCCGGCCCCACCTCGGCCTCAGCCCTGCAAGGGGTACCCGCCTCGCCCCTCCCTCGGACTCTCCAGGTCACAGGCTCTGCTCATCCCTGGAGGGAGCCCCTCGAATCCTTCAGAACTCAAACCCATCAAAATAGTAACGCCATTTGTAAAATGTATAAAGGAAATACGGGGAAGTAGAATGCATAAAATCACCTCAATCCTAGGGCTGTGAGACCTGTTACTTGGTTCAACTAGGTGGGCAGTTATGATGTGTATGCATTGTATAGGGTTTGTTAAGAACATCTAATAATTGCTAACTTTACTAATACTAAAGGCTAACTATGTGGAACTCTGTACTCAGTCATTAAGACAGCAGTTTTGGCTGGGTGTGGTAGCTCCTAACACTCTGGGAGGCGAAGGCAGGAGGATTATTTGAGTTTGGAAGTTCAAGACTAGCCTAGCAAAGAATGAGACACCATCTGTACTAAAAATAGAGAAAGTAGCAGGGCATTGTGGCAGGTGCCTGTAGTCCCAGCTACACAGGAGGCTGAGGCAGGAGGATTGCTTGAACCCAGGAGTCTGAGGTTGCTGTGAGCTATGATGCCACTGCACTGTAGCCTGGGGACAGAGTAAGACTGTCTCAAAAAAAAAAAAAACTCATTAAATCCTAAAAACATTCTACAAGGGTACTATTCTTCTGATTATTTGCTGTATCAATAGAGGAATCAGAGGCTTAGAGAGGGTAAGTCATTGGCCGCAGGCCACACAACTATTAAATGGTACAGCCAGAATTCCAATGAATTCCAATGGTGACAGGCTGATACCTGAACCCATCTATCTGTAAGCAAAGACAAACTTTTTTTTTTGAGACAGAGTCTCAAGCTGTCACCCTGGGTAGAGTGCCGTGGTGTCATAGCTCACAGCAACCTCCAACTCTTGGGCTCAACTGATCTTCTTGCCTCAGTTTTTGTATTTTTAGTAGAGATGGGGTCTCACTTTTGCTCAGGCTGGTCTTGAACTCTGAGCTCAGGCAATCCACCTGCCTTGGTCTCCCAGAGTGCTAGGATTAGGGACGTGAGGCACCGCACCTGGCCAAACTTCTTTCTTCTGCCAGATGGTCTTATCATGGGCACTCCACCAAGTCATGCAACACTCCCTTGATTCTGGAAAGGCTGTGTCTTTTTTTTATTAGCCATATGCCACATTGTACTTGATAGACTTCCTGTTTCGGGTCATTTCATGGTTTCCAAGAGTCTCTCACTCATCTGAAGCTGCCTCTTGGTGACCACTTACTCAAGGCCACTCACCTTAGAGCAAAGCTACCTTTGCAGCTATGGCCCCGTGAAACACTGGCCCCCACTGGCCACTCTGCTCCCGGAGCTGCCCCTCTCACAGCCCCTTTTCCCTCTCCAGGGTTTGTGTCTCAGTCGTGTGCTCTGTACCTCCACACTGGCTCCCTGATCCCTCTACAGCCCTGACTTCTGTCCTAACTCTGCACTCCTGGGAATGGGGAGGAGAGGGGGGATGGAGGCGGGGGTGTGGCCAGGGCTCACCTTGTTCTCCAGCCTTCCAATCAGTTCTGCCAGCCGGCTGATCTGGGCTTCCAGGCCCTCCTCCTTTGGGTCCTCGGTGGCTGGCAAAGAGAAACAGATCCTGATGGTGGGAAGGAAGGACACCCCCAGCCCTCCCAGGGGCCCCAAATGTATCTTCTGAGTCCCAGTCCCCATCAGAGAACTCTTAGAACACCTCAGGAACCTCCCTCCCCTAAAGTGCCATCCCCTACCCTGGGCCACTGCTCTTACCAGACAGAAGACTCTTTCCTTGTTCTGTGGCCATTAGCTTGTGGTTGGGAGCATAGGGGGGAGCAGGGCTTCTGTACCAGGTCTCTGCCTCGCCATGGCTTGTTCTGCTGTGGTTCTGTCTGCAGCTTGAGTACAGGAGACACAGGCCATGAAGCAATGCTGGGCCCTGACCACATTGAGCCACTGACAGATGTTTATTAAGGACTGATTTGGGCTAAAATGTGCACAGGACTTGCCCCAGGGAACCCTATCCCTGAGAGGGGAGCATTTTTGCCTTTTTACACAGGAGGAAATAAGGCTTATAAAAAGCAAGGGTCTTGATCTGTAGGAGCCTAGTGCAGGGCTGGGATTTGAACTCAGTTGCCTCCTGGGACCCCACCTGTTCCTGATTGAGTTCTAGGACCATGGCAGGCCGAACCAGGTACCCACCTTCACCCCAGTAGCCCACTGCTGTGCCCAGACACCTGCCCAAACTGGGAAGGTACCAAGTCTCCCTTCCTCCCTCTCTGCCTCCTGAGAAGCCATTCTGGTGTTTGGTGGCCTCTGGGGTGGAGGACCTAATTTTACAAGGCCCCCCTTAAACACACACAGGGGGCCCCTAAGGGATGCTGAGAGTAGGAATATTAACAGGACAGAGAACTGTGCTCCTGACCTGGCCTTGTAGCTCCTGGTCCTGCACACCCCTGCCCCTGTGCACGCTGCTGTGCCCTGACAGCCACACGCACCATGTTCTCCAAGTGCGGGACATAGCAGGGACCCAACACATGTTCAGTGAATGGCCAAACCCTCACGTGCATAAAGATGCTGGGAACTGCTGTGGGGACACAGGAAACACGCACGCACCGAGCGCCCCCTGTGCAGGCCCCACCCCATCTGTGAGTGTCATTGCCTGAGTGTGCTCTGGAATTTGTCTCCTATGAACCCTGAGAGCTCAGCCAAGCTCTCCCCGTGCTGAGGAAGAGAACCCCACTCCCCGAGGGTAGGGGGAAAGGCTGGCAGAGTCTGAGGTGTCAATCACAGCATCTCTACAAAGCAGCAGAAATGAAATGTGTCCTTCAGACCATGGGTTACTCAGGGGCTTCTAGGTGGTAGGGTTTGAGCGGCATCGTGGCCTGGGACATGCCATCCTGGGAGGCTGCTCCAGGGCTAGGAGAGGAGATGGGCCTCGAGGACCCGTGGCCGGGAGCTGACACAGCTGAGAGCTGGGGAGATTTGAGGTGAGGTATGGGTGAAGCAGCCATATCTCTCCATAACCACATACCACCCCCCAAAATTAGGTCCCAAGTGTGAGGGTGGACAGGTGTAACCATGACATGTGACAGAGCTGGCACAGTGCAAAAAATTAGCTGTGAAATCATGCAACGTTACTGTCTGTCTGTGCCAAGTTTTTGATCAAGATAACAAAAAACCAAAGGTAATTGTTAGCTGGGGGACCCTCAGAATCATAGGACAGATCATAGAAGCAGAATTCTGGGCTCCGTGATCAGGAAGTCTAACCAGCGAGTATAGTTGGGGGCCCAGGAATCTGCATGTTAAGTTTCCCAGGTGTTTGGCCACAGGTGCTCAGAACAAACTCAATTTTGGGAATGAAATGTCACAGAATGATCACAGAACACCTTCACAATCATATCTGATTGGGACCAACTCCTCACCAACAAAAAACACAGGTTCAAACTCGCAGCCCAAAGCAGACCACCACCCTGGCCTTGATGTACTCTCTGCTGGGAAAATTCAAGCAGACACCAGGCTGTTGCTCCCATCTATTTGTATTTTCTTTTTCTTCTTAGCACCAGGCACATAAAGCTGTTCTAGGAAGGACTGGGCCAAGAGAGCGTTGTCACAACTTGGGACAGCAAATGGGAGGGCTCGTGGCCCCACCAAGAGAACTCCCCCTCCAGATGCCAGGTCACAGCCTCAACATGGCATCCCCCATTCAAGAAGGAACCTCAGATGCTTTTCCTGGTTCCAAGGACACAAGGCTATATAGAACACTGAACAGCACTGAGTAAAATCACCCCATTTTCAGCTGTCCCGATGAAGTCTCCATTGGTATAACCCTGGCCCCAACGCCTCCTCTCTCAGTCTCTCCTTTTAAACAAAGGGGGAGCAGGACTCAGGATTCAACCTGGCTGTAGACAATATCAGGTGCTTATTTTTACACTTACTTCATTATTTGTGGCAGGTAATATTTATTTTCCAATTATGGTAGCCATACAGTTTCTTAAATGTATTTCTAGTTTTAAAAAGTGGGCCAAACACACACATGAAAAAAGGTTCATTGTCCATCGTCAGAGAAATGTACATCAAAACCTCTCTGAGATATCATGTAAACTCAGTGAAAATGGCCCACATCACAGAGTAACAAAGCTGCAGGGCGTGGGTGTGGAGAGAAGGGAACACTTATACAGTGTTGGTGGGACTGCAAACCAATACAATTTCTTTGGCAAGAAGTATGGAGAATCCTCAAAAAGCTAAAAGTAGAACTTCTATTTGATCCTGCAATCCCATTACTGGTATCCACCCAGAAGAAAAATTCATTTTATTACAAGGACATTTGCACTTCGATTTTATAGCAGCTCAATTCACAATCACAAAGATGTGGAAACAACCCAAGTGCCAGCAAAGTTTGCCAGTTAACAAACTGTGGTATATATACACCATGGAATAATAGTCAGCCATGGAAAAGACAGAGATTTAGTGTCCTTTGTTACAACTTGGGTGGATTTGGAGAACATTCTTCTAAGTAAAGAATCTCAAGAATGGAAAAGCAAGCACCTCATATACTCAATATTATTTTGAAACGAGTAGACGGACAACTATAGACCCACATGAGGAAAAAATACAAATTTAGGTGGCACCTGTGGCTCAGTGAGTAAGGCACTGGCCCCATATACCAAGGGTGGCGGGTTTGAACCCGGCCTGGCCAAACTGCAACAAAAAAGTCGGGCGTTCTGGCGGGCGCCTGTAGTCCCAGCTACTTGGGAGGTTGAGGCAAGAGAATCGCCTAAGCCCAAGAGCTGGAAGTTGCTGCGAGCTGTGACACCACAGCACTCTACTGAGGGCAGCAAAGTGAGACTGTCTCTAAAAAAGAAAAAAACACAAATTCAAGTACAGGGAGGGTGGAAGGGGCTAGGTGAGTACAATGTAGGGGTACAAGGTACCTCCTGGGTGAATGACTCAGCTACAATTTGGACACGAGTTAACAAAAGCAAACAATGTAATCCAATCATATGTACCCTTACATTAATCCAAAATTAAATTTTTTAAAAAGTGAGCCAAACGATAGACCAGGTCTACATAAACAAGCGAATGAAGATGTTGCAGAATGGATCACTGTCTGGCGGTGTGCGTTCCTACTGTGTGTACACACACTAGGCACCCCTCTGAGCGTACACCATCTCACTGAACCCTCCCAATGAGGAAGGGCTGTGTGATCGTCCCCAGGTTACAGCTGGAGAAATGGAGGCACAGAGAGAGCAGCCACTTGACAAAGGTCACCCAGCCCTTAGGTACAGGATCACCCCCACACGCAGCAGGCTGCAGCCTGTGCCGCACACCCCCACGTGACCCTGCGGGGTCTCATCAACTCACCGGATCTGGCTGGTCTGCTCCTCGATGGCCTCCACCGCGCTCTCCACGGAGCTCAGCAGAGACTGGATCTGGTTGGCTGTCTCCTTCAGAAGGAAGCGGGTCACAAACTGGTCCACGTTGCTCCCTCCCTCGTATACCTGTGCAGGGCAGGGCAGCGGCACTCAGGGGAATGGGGTGGGAGGGAAATTGGACATAGGATCTAGCACAGGAGCTGGGACAGCACCTGGGGTCCATGACTTTGCCTCGGAACAGGAAGGGGGTTACTCCATCACCTCCTGAATCTTGAAGGCCGTGCAGTCTCTAGTACGGGGCCTACGGACTCAGGGACCAAGGTCTGAACCCTGGTGTCACCACTTGCGAGCTCTGGGACTTCCCTGAGTATAACTAACTGGGTCACTGTACTGTCTACCTTCCAAGGCAGCAGTGGAGAAGTGTCTATACCAGTGGTTCTCAACCTTCTTAATGCCACGGCTCTTTAATACAGTTCCTGTGGGTCGCGACCCACAGGTTAACTCCTGTTCTATATGATGCTCCATCCAGCACCTGTCACGTAGCAAATAGGAGCTGCTGTGATGAAGAGGACAGTGGTGGGGTGGTGGTCTTGTTGCAGTGGCAGGGGTAAGGTATTAGGGACCATGTCCTCTGCCCCCTTCTTGCTCCAAGGAGGATTTTCTGGGCCCCTGGGTCTTCATGCTAACTCAGAAAAGATAGAGCAGAATCAGGAGCAGAGTGTAAACTGACCCCGCAGAAAGTCTCTGTGGCTCACAAATCAAGAAGTGGGGGGAGAGAGAAGTCTGGTGGGGAAGAGAGAGGTTTAGCAGCTGCTATAAGATAAAAGAAGGTTTTCTGTAAGTTTTACTCTGGTATGGGACAGAATTCTCCCCTTTGTTATGAGACATCAGCAGGGAAACTTCTCAAGGCTTTTGGTTCCAGTGAAGGTTCGTTGGCTGCAAAAGGCTTTATAGTGGGAGAGAGCAGGCTCTGGCTTATGCATGGCACTCAAGGATAAGATGATAAATATGACGCTGTGTGGAGGAGATCTGGGTCTCCCAAGCCCTGTGCTGCTCTGCAGCCTCCTCTGCTAAGATTCCGCCTGCCTGAGCCACCCGCCCTGGGCATCTTGGAGTTCTGCCCAGCCCCTGGCAAGGCAAGAGAAAACAGGGCTCTCAAGGAAAGCAAATTAAATCATCCATCACTCTGACTGGGAATTAATTAGCAATAATTGCACAATGGGAGACATGGCTGCAAGGCAGACTGAGAAATGGAAGTGGGGGAGGGACGCAGGGGACCACAGAGCAGGCAGGGCGGTGGACATCCTCCAGCAGCAGCCGGACAGCCAGGGCAGGGCCCGCCGGACAGACCCTGAGGGACAAAGGATATTGAGTTCCAGCAGCCTCATGTATTACAACGACCCTATCATCCCTCTTAGCCGAAGGCTGAAACCACACATGGTCCAGTGATCAAAGAACTCCAGACAGACCAGTGGCCAAAACTGAACAAGATATGACCCAGCAAAAAACTTAAAACACAAAGAAAGAGGGTTTTAGAAGCAATCAAACAGAAAAATGTGCTGAAGGGTGTTAAAAGCACTCAGCAGCACCTGGGGACAGGGATCAATAAGTGTTACTGATCAGCTGAATTCCCAGGAGGACAAGTTATTTTCAAGGGGCGGAAAATGAAGCTTCTACAGATTTCTCTTCTGCCACAATCAATGCCTCTGCCAGGAGACCGACCAGCTCCACAGATTCCAGAGGGAGAGGAGCAGACCTAGAAATTTCCATATCCAGAGGACAAGTTACTCATTTGCAGAATAGGGAAATATTCAGAAATCTGTAAATCTCTGAGATGTTACCAGATGAGCACCTTTTCTGCAAAGGAAGCTTAAGAATTTCTCCTAAGTCAGCTAGGTTTGAATTAGAGAAAGAATTATTTTTTGGTTTTGGTGGGTTTTTTTGTTTGTTTTTTAGAGAAAGAATTCTTGAATAGGGAAGTTGTAAAAAAAGTAATGGTGGTTGCTCAAATTCAACAGGAATGCTCCTCATTTAGAGGTCAGGGAAATCAGAACATTAACCACTAGTAGTTTAATTTCAGCTGTACTGGATTCAGTCAAACAAGTATGGAAAACAGAGATAAAAATCTTAAAACAGTCGTTTTATTCCCAAATGGAATAGAAAGTGTTCTTTATTAGCTAAGTATAAAAATAAGATTATTCTTCTTTAAGCAAAATGAAAACAAGGATGTTTTTACCTTCTACATCATAATCAAAGAGCAACAGAGCAGACCGTCACAGGTTCAAGACCAGCCTGACAAAGAGCAAGACCCCATCTCTACTAAAGATAGAAAAACTATCCAGGCACAGGGGCAGGTGCCTGTAATCCCAGCTACTCGGGAGACTGAGGCAAGAAGACTGCTTGAGCTCAGGAGTTTGAGGTTGTTGTGAGGCCACAGCACTCTAACCCAGGGTGACAGAGTGAGACTCAAAAAAAAAGTGAAACGTAAAAGAGATAAAGGCACAAATCGTAACAGCAGTCAGACCAGACAAAATAATCATACCAATAAAAAATGTAGCCTGAATTTCCCCATGTAAGGAGACTCAGCCTCAGACTTGATTAAGTAAGGTCCACCCAGAAGCACACCCAAGCCGGAACAGCACAGAGGGTAAAGAAAAGCCTGCGCGAAGACACCGCGGTGAAACTTGATCAAACGAACACAAGTTGTAAGATGGCCATCCAGTTAGAATTTAAATGAGAGAGTATCACGCAAGATGAGAAAGGCAAGAATACAATGACGAAGACATAAAGCATAACAAGGTCGTGACATCAGTCATAGCTGCTGCAAAGGCACCTTTGGTGATGCCCATGGACACGGGCGTTTTCTAAAGCAACTGTGCTACATAGCGAGACCTTATTTAACCGGCTCCTATTTCTTTAGCCCAGCAATTCCACAAGTCTGACAATCTACCCTTAAGATTTAGTGCAAATGTATACAAATATGCATGCCCCAGGGTAGTAAGTATAGTATTACTCCTACTAGCCAAAACTGGAAAGTAATCTAACATACACAATAATAGAGGAAAAATAAGTTCATCTAAATATTTAAAATGATGGCTTGGAACAGCTTTAACAACATAGGAAAAGTGTTAAGACATCAGGCCAAAAAGCAGGCAATACATTTGTATACATGGATTATAAGTATTAAGGAAATATACATAAAAAAGGCGCAAAGATTATAAACTAAAACGTTAATGCTTAGGGATAGTGGGAATTAGAAGGAATTTGAAGATTTCTCTACACTTTACTTCCTACATTTTATAGATTAAATATGTACTATACCATTTACATAGAATACACCAGCAATCTATATACAAACATGGATAAAAATATAGAAAAGAAAAACATTCAAAATACAAAGATTACGTGGCAAAACATTTCAGTGTAAGAAATTAGCTTGTCAATGTCCCAGGACAGATAAATAATAAATATGGCATTATCAGGAAAAATAGTGAAAGTCCTTTATTTTTTTTTTATTTTTTATTTTTTAATTATTTTTTATTAAGTCATAACTGTAAAAGTCCTTTAAATGGGCAGAAAAATTCTTGGGTTTCTTATCTAGAAAACTTTCCTAGATTACTAAGTCTTTCCATATTTTTGAGCTGCTTTTAAAACTCTGTAAACTGTAGAAAATTTATTTGAATTCAATTAAATCTCTCCCACAGGAAGCCATTTGAATTTTGTCTGGCAGAATTCAATCAATTGCTCTTCTATATAGTGACCGGCTTTACATTTATTCATAAGTTCATTTCAGAATACTCGTAGAAGAGACAATTTCTGGGCAGCGCCTGTGGCTCAGTGAGTAGGGTGCCGGCCCCATATGCCGAGGGTGGCGGGTTCAAACCCGGCCCTGACCAAACTGCAAAAAAAAAATAGCCGGGTGTTGTGGCGGGCGCCTGTAGTCCCAGTTACTGGTGGAGCCTGAGACAAGAGAATCACCTAAGCCCGAGAGCTGGAGGTTGCTGTGAGCTGTGAAGCCACAGCACTCTACCAAGATTGACAAAGTGAGACTCTGTCTCAAAAAAAAAAAGAAAAGAAAAGAGACAATTTTAAAAAGTAGCACATTTCATAACAAAAAAGGATAATATTTTCAGATTTGATATTCTGCAAGCACAATCCACTTCTTCAAGCATCTGTGAGACAATATTATATAATGAAGATATTGTAATACATTTAAAAAAGCCAGCAGAGGGCGGTGCCTGTGGCTCAAACGAGTAGGGCACTGGCCCCATATGCCGGAGGTAGCGGGTTCAAACCCAGCCAAAAAAACCACACGCACACATAAAAAAACAACAAAACCCAGCAGAAACCTGACTGGCCATTTGGTTTTATCATAACACAATCAAATGGGAAATGAATGAGGAGAACAGAGACTACTCAAGGAACATTGAGAATCAATATACTACCCGTTAAAACCTATGATAGCCATGAAAATATCAAAAGGTATTTTTTTTCTGTTTTTTTGTAGAGACAGAGTTTTACTTTATTGCCCTCGGTAGAGCGCCGTGGCGTCACACAGCTCACAGCAGCCTCCAACTCCTGGGCTTAGGCGATTCTCTTGTCTCAGCCTCCGGAGTAGCTGGGACTACAGGCGCCCACCATAGTGCCCAGCTATTTTTTTTTTTTTTTTGCAGTTCGGCCGAGGCTGGGCTTGAACCTTCCGTATATGGAGCTGGCGCCCTACTCGATCAGCCACAGGCGCCACCCCAAAAGGGACATTTTTAAAAATTTGAAACTTTGGCTCGGTGCTGGTGGCTCAATGGGCTAAGGCGCCAACCACGTACACCTGAGCTGGCGGGTTCGAATCCAGCCTGGGCCCGCCAAACAACGACGGCTGCAACCAAAAAATGGCCGGGCGCTGTGGCGGGCGCCTGTAATCCCAGCTACATGGGAGGCGGATGCAAGACACTTGCGTGAGCCCAGGAATTGGAGGTTGCTGTGAGCTGTGATGCCACAGCACTCTATCCAGGGAGACAGCTTGAGAATCTGTCTCAAAAAAAAAAAATTTGGAACTTTAACATCAAAAAGCAAGCATTCCGGGCCGGGCCGCGGCTCATACCTGTAATCCCAACACCCTGGGAGGCCGAGGCGGGTGGACTGCCTGAGCTCACAAAAAGCGAGACCCTGTCTCTACTAAAAATAGAAAAACTCAGGCAAGAAGATCACTTGAGCCTGAGTTGGAGGTTATTGTGAGCTATGACACCATGATATTCTACCCAGGGTGACAACTTGAGACTCAAAAAAACAGAACAAAACAAAAACATTCATTCCATTTTACATGTGCAAAAGGACAGCAACCACCACAAACACAAGGTAAGAGGAAGAAAAAAGTAATGAAAGGACTAAATTAGATAACACATCATAAAATTTAAGTAAGTGTGCCAGGAGTCAGTTACTGGCAACAGCTAATTAAAACAGGCAAAATTTTAAGATGCAGGAAAATAGCATAAAATTTAAAATAAGACCTAAGCTATAACAGCACATATTTTATTGGACATAATCTGCATTAAGTGCCTGTTTTGTATCAAATAAGATTTTGGATTTTGTAAATATTAAGAGCACACTGGCTCCGCGCCTGTGACTCAACGGGCTAAGGTGCCAGCCACGTACAGCTGAGCTGGCGGGTTCGAATCCAGCCCGGGCCCGCCAAACAATGACGGGTGCAACCAAAAAATGGCCGGGCGTTGTGGCGGGCGCCTGTAGTCCCAGCTACTTGGGAGGCGGAGGCAAGAAACTCACTTGAGCCCAGGAATTGGAGGTTGCTGTGAGCTGTGATGCCATAGCACTCTATCAGGGTGACAGCTTGAGACTCTGTCTCAAAAAAAAAAAAAAAAAGGCACACTATACGTAACTGATCTTAGAGATGAGCGTGTCCGGAGATTGTGTTTAATATATGAAAACAGGTGGGATGAAGTGGCTCATGCCTGTAATCGCAGCACTTTGAGAGGCTGAGGTAGGAGGATCGCTTGAGGCCAAGAATTTGAAATCGTCTTGGGCAACATAGCGAGACTCTGTCTCTACAAAAAATACAAAAATTAACTGGGCATTGTGATGGGCGCCTGTAGTCTCGGCTGTGCGGGAGGCTGAGGCAGGAGGATCCTTTGAGCCAAGGAGTTCAGGTTTTAGTGAGCTAGGATGACACCACTGCACTCTATTTGGGGCAACAGAGTGAGACTCTACCTTACAAAAACCCCCTCATGAAAGAAAAATGAACACAAAAAGTGAAAAGCTTGACTAAAATTAGAGTTGACCTTAATTATGATAATAATCCCCTCCCCTATTTAATACCTTGACCCAAGTCTTATGGATAAATTCTGTATCTGAACAGGAAAATGAGTCTGTCAGAGAAGCTGAATCACCCAGAGAAAACATTCAAAACCATCTCACAAATCATTCCCCAACTAACATCCGATCTTAATTCCCAATGGAGACAGAGAGATTAAAAAACGCTCAGCTGGTGACAAGGATTCAGCAATGTGATAAAAGAATAATGTATCAATTAGAGTTTATCGCAGGGAGCTAAGGATTGTTCAATATGAGAGAATCTAAAAATAGAATCCACCCCATCAATAGCTTAGGGAAAAAAAAAAAAATCATACGATCATTTAAAAATACCCAAAAGGCATTTGAAAAAATTCACTACCACCTCCTGAGACAAAACTGAACAAAGGGAATGCAAAAATATTTCTCCAACATGCTGAAGAGGATTCTAAAATAGGAGTTGGTATTAATATCATAATTAGTGGAGAGATACTAGAGAGACGCTTCAAAACGGGGAGCAAATCAAGCCTGCCTGGCCTGGCCCAGGCACAGTGTTTTAGAATTCAGAGAAATGCAAGAAGCCTTGATGGGAAAGAAGAGAAACACAGATGGCACCACTGGGTCATAATGATGCTGTATCTGTGTCTCAAAAACAGCAAAGGAGTCAACTAGAACCCATGGACGCAAGAAAAGCACGTGAAATAACCACCTGGCAAGAAGTGTGGTGCAGCACGGGCTCGGACTCGGACTCCAGGCCTGCCCAGGGGCGGACTGACCCTTGATGGGAGCTGGCATTTACAAAAGACGACCAGTTAGAGAACACACAAGAAAATGAAAGCGCCAACCATCACTGTGACAACCGACCTACTAGCACTACCACTAAAAACCCACCAAAGACCACCCTGCCACGAACGTGTGTGACGTCCCCGAGCGAAGTCTGACACTGGACTGGCGGAAACCTCTCCTTGACGGAGAACTATGTCACGCTCCTGGAAAGTCTAACCAAAGAACAAGGTGCCATGGTGTCAGCAACGCCCCTTTCCCAGATGAGAAGGCTGAGGTTCGGGGAGGAGTTTACATTGCACAACGTCCCCACATGGCCTGTCCAGGAGCAGACGAGACACCCTTGTCTGGTGACTCAGGGCCCCTGGATCTTTCCACACTCCCTTCTGATCCACTGCCCACCTCGGCACTTCAAGAAATCACATGATATTCCGCAAAGACAGCCTAGGGAGTGGGTCTTATGCGCTATTAAAACATAATAATTAAGACAGCAAGACTGGAAACAGTGTGATGCCAGACAGGAAGGAAGCTGGAGACTGGTGGCAGCTCAGGAGGCCTGACTGGTTTTGGATATATGGGGACGGTGAGAAAGGGATTCTCTGCGACAGGCAGGCAAGTGCCTGAGCAGCAACTGGGGACCCCACAGAGTTGGTCTCACCCTGGGTCAGGGTGGGCAGCCAACAGGAACCTGAGGATAAAAGCCAGTGGCTGCTTTGTTCTGTGCCAGGCCCTGTGCTAAGCAGCTTAGAGGTCCTACTTGGTTCATTCCTCTCAAGGGCTGTCAAAGGTAAATGCTCCCATTTCAAAGATGAAGAAACTGAGGCTCAGAATGGGACATGACAGGCTGGCTCCACCCCTCCAGCCAGGTCTGGCTGACTTCATTGGCTGAGTTCTCAGGCTGCTGCCTCCTCCTGGCAGGTGTCTCAGGTTTTCTCTTGGCTCCCGAGCTCAAGGTGTATCTGTGTGTCCCTGGCCCTTGCCTGCTCCCTCCCTGTTGGCCTGGTCAGTGCGTCCCTGGACAGGCCTGGAGTCCACACTTCTTGCCAGGTTCCTGACTTCGTCTCCCTTCTCCTTCTCATCGCAGCCAGCAGCTATGGCTGCCTGGCTATAACTCTGAGACCACCGACTCCACCCACTGACCTTTTTGGTGTAGCCCATGGCCTTCAGGACAGAGTGATTCAGGGTCTCCAGGGAGGCCAAGACGTCCTCATAGTCCCCCATGTGGTCCACGAAGTAATCTGGCAAAAGGAGGGCAGAGGTCAGGTGTCACAGCATCCTGCCCCTCCCACTGGGCCCTCCCCCAGGGCCTCTCCCCACCCCAGCCACACCCTGCACTCCCATCCTCATCTCTGCATAACCAGGCACCTACCACACAACTCCTTGGTGTCCACATGGCTGCAGAGAAGCAGGGGGGAGGGGGGGAGAGATGACAGAGAGGGGTCAGCAAGTGCAGCGCACACAGCCCATAAACCAGGCGCCACCCTGCTTTTCACCCCGGTGCTGGCACTAAGCCCCACCTTGTAGATGAGGGGACAGCAAGCAAAAGGACTGAACAGGGACCACTCCCCACCCCCCATTTCTTTTTTCACCCCCAAAGTTGGCTGATCCCATAGTACCTACATAGGACCAAGGGCAGGGCCAGGCCAGGGTCAGGAAAAGGCAGAGGGAGGGACTACAACCATGACGGGCTGTGAACAAAATTGGCTTCTATGCCCCACCCTGGTGCACCCCTGCCTGCTGGGGCTGGGGTCTACACCCCTGCTCCTACAGACGGTGAAGGGGCTGCTGTCTCTCAGGAAAGCAGCTGAGTGGGAAAGTGGTCTTAATGATGGCGAAGGAGCACACAGCAGCTTGACACCAGGGTGCCAAGCTGGGGTAAATGGGGGCAGCCCTGATGACTGGCCCCTATCTGGGCCCCCCATCCCAGGGAGGAGAGGGTGGACCTAGAACAGTGTGTGCTCGGTGGAACCCAAGTTCAAGAAGCCTCCAGACAGAAGGTCTCCGTGGTCAAATAAACCTGGGCTTTGCCTGCTCTGTCTTAGAGGCTCCTCAATTTACATTGCATATTCAGAGTCCTAACAAGTCCCGCAAACAACCCTGTAATTTTGCTTAAACTAGCATTTCAAAAATCTGATTCACTGTTTTGTAAATATTTTGGGCAGAAAGCCAATTTAGCATCCCTAGGAGCTAACGTTTGTAGCTTATGCTTTGGGGAATGTTGGAGAAAATATTCCTAAAGGTCTTCAGAGTTTCTACCTTCAGCAATGATGAGGCCGCCTGCGTCCCTAGCCACCCACTCTCAAGGTTAAGCTTTCAAACCAGTGCCTCCTGCTCCCTCCATCTCCACCCTGCTGGCCCAACACAAAGGCACCAAATGAGAATGAATAAATCAGTGGGCACCTGCCTCTGCCCCTTCAAAGCTCCCCAGGAGGCTGGAGAACAAGCTCAGAAACCTCCATCTGGCTCCAGAAACAAAGCTCTCCACTCTGGAGCCTGCAGCCTGAAGCCCTTTCTTTAAAGTGCCCTTTCCCAGAGAAAGAAGCCTGCTCCATGTGTCCCATCCTCGTTCCCAGCCAGCCACTGTCCAGGCCACCACGCTCCTGGATCCCTTGCAAACTGGCTTGGTGGTAACACCTTTTCCAGACAATTTCTAGCCAGTCTCAGGGGATCCCAGCTTCTCAAATCTGCCCCAAGCAGAGCCCCCAGAAATTGTTATTGCTTGAGAGCCTGATGGAGGTGACCAGCTGGGGCTGAGGGGGCTCAGACCCTATCCTGTCCCAGGAATCCCGAGGAAAAGGGATCGGAGGTGAGTTTGGGGGAAGGTCAGAGCTAAGTTCAGGCAGAAAGTGCATTTTGCACTTGGTATAGAGATGGATTAGAGCCAGGGTTTTTGGCTGATCCTGAAATACAGGTTAGGCTTATTACTGGGTTGAGGAAAAGTTTAATTAGGTACAGTAGCAGAAGTAGCATTCAGGTTAGAGCCAGGATTAGCATTTGGTTTCAAACAGGGTCAATGGTAAGGTGAGACGAACCAGAGAGTTCATGCTGGGACTGGGAGAAGGCACTGGTTTGAGAGTTTTAGAACTGGGCTGGGTGAGCAGGAGGAGGAGGTTCTTGCCAATATCCCATTATCCTGAGTACACCGTGCAAAGTTGGGGATCTCGGCTTCTCATGCCTGCAATCCTAGCACTCTGGGAGGCTGAGGCAGGAGGATCCCTTGAGCTAAGGAGTTTGAAACCAGCCTCAGCAAGAGGAAGACCCTGCCTCTACTAAAAATAGACAAATTAGCCGAGCCTGGTGGCAGGTGCCTGTAGTCCCAGCTACTTGGGAGACTAAGGCAAGAGGACTGCTCGAGCCCAAGAGTTTGAGGTGGCTGCAAGCTATGATGATGCCGTTACATTCTAGCCTGGGCAACAGAGCAAGACTATTTCAAAAACAAAACAAAAAAACCCAGGTTGGGGCAGGGGGTGGTGGTGGTTCTCTCCTCGGCCATGTGCTCAGAAAAGACAAACTTGGGGCAGCAGCCATTGCAATATC